>CAEGAE010026530.1:0-86078 GCA_903067095.1 Girardinus metallicus
AGAACATGAACATATTGTTATTCTTATTTTATTCCTCAAAGGTTTGTACATTATATATGCTGTGAATGCTTGAAAACTGAAGACAAATTCCACAAAAATTAATATCGTATAACTTTTACTTATACGATATTATTACGTATCATTTCTCTTAAAATTTCTGGATACTCTACTACTGTGACCTACTTCTGCTGTAATTTGTTATGTTGTAGTTATTTTTATTAATTGCACATACCTATATTTTTAATTCTGTCTGATAACATCAATATCAAATATTAAATCAGATGTTATGAATGGTTACTCAGTACTCAAGTAGCCTTTTTACCAAATACTGTTCTTCAATTTCTTGGGATGGCAGCTTTTGCTTTTACTTGAGTAAAATTATGTTGAAGTAGTATTGAATTTTTGGGTACTCTACCCACCTCTATATTTCTTTATTGGTTGGAGGAATAAAAACCCATTTCAATTAGAGTAACACATAACTTAAAAACTCTGCCTTCACCACCAGATGGCAGCATGTCAGTGGCAACATTTGGAGGTAAAGGTTAGAAATGAAGGGAAAACATGACCAGTTTCCAGCTTTCTGATTCAATGCTCATTTTCAGGAGATGTTCCTAATTAGATGTGTTTTAGGCTGTGCTTTTATAAGAACATATCCTGGATACAAACTGTGTAGATTTTTACCTTCAGATGAGTGCTACAGCACCTTAATTGCAAAAACCAGCTGCCACAGAGACTGTTTCTTCTCCCAGGATGTCTCTATGATAAACACAATGAACATCTTTCAGCCTGAGTAGTCAGCGTCGTCACAATGGTTCATTTTTTTTATTTCCTTCATAATGCAATAAACTTTAAGAACATGAACATATTGTTATTCTTATTTTATTCCTCAAAGGTTTGTACATTATATATGCTGTGAATGCTTGAAAACTGAAGACAAACTCCACACAATCTTGACCAAGAAAGCTGATTCTGCTTTTCATTATTGCGACAGTTCAAAGTTCTGTTTTTCTTTTGTACTCTTAGACAATTGGGTTTTAATTGGGAGTCACTTTATAATTGTATGTAATATGTGGTCCACTGCTTCAATAAAAACTGCTTACAATATTAAGAGTGTGAACTTATGTTTTACATCAATACAAACAGGTGCAATGGCAAGCTGTGCAGCTGTGGTTAATGTTTGAGGTGAGACAAGTCTACTATGAAGCTTGTAGAAACATGCTAGTCAACATACCACTTAAAAGTCTCATTATGAATAGGGTAAAAATGTTTTCACCTGTTTTAAGCAGGTGCTACAATACAAATATCTATACTATGTACTTCCCAGATTATGGAGGGGATTTTAGCAGCAAAGAAATGTGTTAGATTTCTACCAAGATGTTACTCACACCTGTGAAAAATGACTTTCAGGTATTGTTTACTTAAACCACAATACAAACCTTGGCATATGTGTTGACCAAGCAGAAAAAACAACAAGCATCAAAAACTGCACCACAAACAAATGTTCACAAGAAATGTTAACTTAACCTTTAAGGTTCTGTAATGAGTGAAAAGGTTGAAATTGAATCATATTTTGAAAAATTAAACACCTGTAAACATTTCCAACTAAATCTAGCACAATAATTAGAAAAAACGTAGCTTTAAAGTCCATTTAGTGCATAGACTGAATCCTTGACTCTGTAAGACTAAGCTTTTACTGCAGAAAATACTTTTATTTTCTTAATTTTTAAAATTAAGACGTGGCAAGCACTGTGGCCGCTACATGAAACAAGTGTTGAGGTCAGTGTGTACTAATGTAAAAAAGACCAGCGCTGCAGATATCAAAGCCAGATGAAGTTGTCATTAAACGGCCTCAGGTCTTCAAAGAAGATGAATTGCGATGTATTCCATTTTCATTGGAACCCTCCTACAACTTAATTATCCTCATTAGTTTGTCGATCCAACTAATGTGCTTTGGATAATTGTTGTACTCACTAACTTAGTTTCTGCTGATGTTTAGAAAGCTAACTTTAGAATAACTTGCTATACAGCAGCGCTCATGATAAGCTAAATAACTACTGAGACTGAAAAAAAACACAAATTGTCAGCTATTCTTGGAAACTGTTATTGGGCATTTCCGTGGACATGCTCATTGCTATGCATCATGACTGAACCACTTGATAATATTTTTCCAAAGTTAATAGTTCTAGCTGTTTTATAATCTATTTTGATGTCACTTTACAAAAGCAGTGTGGTCATGGTCTATATTTAAGAAAAGTGGGCCTGTCCTATCAAATGGTTAAACTTGGAAACATTTGGGTGTTCCAACAGGACAATCATTCTAAACGCATGAAAACCGGTTTTGGTATCAATAAAGGAGGCCAACATTAGGCTTCTGTAAGATCCCATCCCAAATCCCCAATCTTAGTTCTACTGAAATTTTGAGGAATGTGTTTAAAAGCCAGTTCCCAAGCAATTCAAATGATATCTGCCAATTCAGCCAATAAGAATTATGACAAGTTTGTCGAAAGAGCCAAAAAACATGTGGTTGATGCACAGCATGCCAAGGAATATCTACCCAAATATAAGTGACTCAAGGGAATTTTAATAGAAAAATTTAAGTTTCTGAACATCAAAGTTAAAATGTGAAAAAAGCATATCAACCAAAAACACTTTTAAGAAAACAATCTCGCGTAATTCTCAAAGGTATTTCAATATTTTCTTGATCCAAGAAACATGCCGGGGTCCTTACACACAAAATGTTGTAGGCAGATAAACTGGTATTACCACTGTGGAAATATCAACTATTCATTAAAATATAAAGTGCAAAAAAATTAACTGCCTGATGCACCATTTGACAGGTTAACACAGTCAGCTCACATCACCATCAAATAAGTGTGCATATCAACATTTCCAAGTATTATGCCAACAGGTCAATAATTGTAATTTATATTCAACAATGTAGACAAGACAAATGTATGGCTGAACTATGTACTATGGTCCTATGCAGGGTTTAGATTGGAATTTGTTGAGGCAGGGCTTTCTAATGGCTGTGCTTTTAGATGATACATGACTGTGTTTGTCTGCCACAATGCAGACAAACACAGTCATGTATATATTTTTTTACCATCAGCTTCTACATTGTATCTTCTGTTTTGCACACATTCCAAGTTGTTCCATTTTGATTGTGCTAATTATTTTAATGCTACTATATGCAGACTTGATATTTTTCAAGATGAAGAACTTTGCAGAGGTTTTCTGAAGGTTGCTCCATGACACAGCCCTGCGTAATGGGTGTGGTCCTGTCCCAGTTTCATCCCTGGTTCTATCCTCAAATATTCCTACAACAACATACAGATGGTCAAAAAATGTCCAAGACTAACTTTTAAATGTCTAGGATGCAGGGAGGGGTTTGCATAATGCAACATCACATTGTAGATGTTTTAAAAGTACTGCAAACATAAAACAGTTTTTGTTTTTTTTTGTTTTTTTTATTTGTGGGCCATTAAAATACATAGTTTAAATGCTTTTTGTTTTACATGCTTTTTGTGTTTATATACATAAGACACCAGACCACTAGGAAGAAAACCCTGCAGCATAGAGAGGAATTCCCAGCCTTGCAGCTGAAACCACAATCTTTAGCATGAAGGAAAACCCAGCAGCTGTGTGGTTGCTTGTAGAACACTCAATTTCAAGTCATTTAATACGAAAAAAAAAAATAAGACACAAGCAAATTATCTTTGTAACTGTTGTGACACTTTATACTGATCTCCAAACAAACAGGCTGCACTTAATGCATTTCTCTTATGACTTTTAAAATCTTTCTTTTGTTAATCATCAGCAACTAAAAGTATTTTTTGTCAATAATTTATGAAGCATTACGATTTGTTTTAATCCTAGTAGCCTCAGCCTTTATTGCACCTTGCAACTGTTACTGTGCTCATGATTAACTGGGCACAGAAAAGTGCCCAGTTAATCATGGATTTGTACCACTTGCCATGCAAAGTGGCAGTGGGCAGTTATCAGAAGTTTTGTAGCTGAAATTAGTTTATCTACCTTAATGACGGCATATGTGACAGCAAAGGCAGGAATTCAGAGGATAGAGTATTTATTTATTCTCCCACTATATAAACCATATGCTTTTCAGACATAGCCTTTGTGGGCTATGAATGTGCTCTGTGATTTCTAAGAAAGGTTGTTCCTTCAACCTTCAAAGCTTTCTTGTTACTTTGATTCTTAAAAACTCCCCCAACATTCAGCTTCTCATACGACCCTGCAGAGCAGCAGGCTAGTAAGTAAGCAAACAGTACTCACAAAATTAGGGTTTCAATTCATGTGTTACCAGAGTGTAATAAACATTTTTCTAAAAATAATCACAAATATTTAAGTTTATGTAAGGTAAACTGTGTCCCCACCTTAGCGTGGGGACACAGTTCAGAGTAAACTCTTATTTTTCATTTTTAGTGTTTTATGCTGGGCGGCTTTACAGGAGATGGTAAATGGTAAATGGACAGAACTTATATAGCGCTTTATCCGATCATTTTTGACCACTCAAAGCGCTTTACACTAGTGTCATTCACCCATTCACACTCACAAACGCTCACACCTTCATACACCGATACGCAGATCGGTAGGCAATTTAGGAGAGACCTCTATTTCAGATTGAATGCAGATTCCATTGATCCTCTCAACCATCATGACCTGAAATTATCTCCTCCAATGTCTTCTCATCTTCTTTTAATTAAATAAAGACTTTAATTTTATGTACTTACCAACCGAACATCCGATAACAAATAGAAAAATACGTTTGTCTTCATGAGTCTTCTGCAAAGGAATTATGTAGCGTTAACACAACAACTCTGGCCAGATGCAAGTTGGTAATGTGGAGTAGATGATAGTCGTACTTTTCTGTTATTCCTAGATGAGCTGTAAAATTTTATTTTGTCAAAAAAAGCCAAATTTCAGTCATCATGATTGATTTGTCACTGAAAAAGGTGACAAACCGCAATGAATGAATAGCAACGCAACGAAACAGGTAAAACATTCAAGCAACTGAATACTTTTTATGGACAGTATATAGGAGGCCTTTCACGCTTATTTTACTATTACAAATGTGAAAAACTAATTTCTGGATAAAAAATATATATATTGAAATTTAGAGAAAGATCTTAGCCGAATGATGAAATGAAAGCATAACTTCTGTACGTCTTGGACAGACTGTGTTAAGTATGCACTTGCCAAGCACACAGGACTGCAGCTGTGTACCTGTGGTGCCGCAGAACACACCAAATTACTGACAAGTGACGAGATATTTTCCTTGACATGAATTTATTCACATTCAGTTTTTTACATTTGAACGTCATGTATGACTAACATATTATTTTGGGAAAGATCCCCCTTTTAATATTGCAAAAATATTTACAGAACTAATATTCTTAAAACATTCAAAAAATAATACTTAAATCTTAGTTTAAAATCAATAAAGTGAGCTTCAGGTTCATCATTGAGAACCAAACAGCTAGCTGCAAAAGTCTCCAAAAGATTACTATAAAATAAGCTTTGCCGTAGTTTATAAAGATTTTGTCAGACTCATATCTCCATTTTGGTAAATGTATACTCAAAACAAAATCAAAAAGCCATAAATGAGAAGAAATGAAAGCACGCGTGAGAAAACTAAAAACTTGGTCTTATCAGATCATGGCACAAGACCCAAGACAATAAGGGAATCCCTCAAGTTCTTCCAGTTAAAAGTGACCTACTTTATATTGGTATCTAAAGTCTGTGTTAACTCTAATGGTGCACAGTTATTTTTTCTGAAGTGTTAAAGACCAAACCAGTGGCTAAATAAATATATTTAAGTATATTTTTTTCTAAAATATACATAACTATAATGACAAAAATGCAGAAAATCAAATATGTTTGCTTAATTTTAAATTTCAAGTAGATGTGTCAAGAACATGTAAAAGACCATCTGACCGGATCTCAGCACATGTATTATATATTAATCACAACAATAAGCATCTCAAACCAACCTTGCTTGCTGTACAAAAATGTTCTAGAAAGTTTGAGAAGACATGCAGTCTTCTCAAACTTTCTTCACATCTCCAAACTCTTCTGACACTCATGCAAAACAACTTATGTTTATGGCTTTTGAGGTTTTTTGACCCAGATTACAGAGCAAGAGCAGAAATTTAATGCCTGAGAAAAATCCAGTGCATTCAAAACTAGTTAGCCTGAGAACCTACTGCAAACTGTTACAAATGACCTGAATAGCTTTTACTTTTTTGCTTATTTAGAAATAAACTGAGATTGATAAAGACTAGAATGAGACAAGGTTAAAATGTAGAGGAATGACAAAAATTGAGGAATTCGCTCTTGATCTGGAAAAAAAATAAAATAAAAAAATAAAATGCCTCTTGTACCTACATTTGAACATTATTGTTCTATTAAAAAAAATATTTTGCTACCTTTTTAACACTGACAAAGATGCATTTGATTATAATGTAACACATCTACTGATAGAGTGTGACACGTTGCTGTGGTGGGGCCTGCGGTAACCAAACTTCCACCCTCTCCAGTGGCGTCACTACTATCACGGAAACTAAAAAAATTATTTCCCTTTGATTCATTGATTCATTAAACACCAACATTCAGGTTTTGGGAAATTAAGAGAAATTTGTGGTCAATGTGTCATTCACGTTACGTTACACATAAAGTCGTAGTACACCTAGCGAAGACCTGAAAACATAAAGTCCAAAGTTTACTAATTCAGCTTTTTAACCTTAACCTGTCCAATGCATGAGTGGCCTGCAAAACACCACTCTGCACGTGAACTGACAGCAAAACTCGCAACTTGAAGCTTAGTTATTGCAACGAGACTTTTTCATCAGAAAATTTTAATTTTGAATGTTTGAGGCTCACAGATTGACAACAAATCTGAACAGAAATATATATTGTAGATGGAAACTTTCAGCCTCAGGTCTTCTTGACTCTAGATTTCAGAGATAAAACATTAAGCTATTGGAAAAACACAACGTAATAGGAATTTTCTGAATATGGATAGTTCTCATGCCCTGTAGGTTAATTTGTGGCAAACCACAACTTTAATTATACTTAATATTAGTAAGTAATAGTAGTCATCACAAAAAAATTATACTTAGTCCTAGCCTTCCGTTCAAAGTGGGATTCTAATTATTAAAGAAAAACTGTAAAAAATTGTTAACGTGTTCAAATTAAATGTGTTATGTTCTCTGTAAAAAAGCAGTGTGTGCCATCGTTAAACAAAATTCTACAAATGAAAGCCAAATGTCAAAAAAGTTAAGCATTTTTTTCCCTGTATGGTCATGGCATCCTGATATTAAAAGTTACTATGAGTGTGAAGATGGACTTCAAAGATATGGAAACAGCAGGGTGCCCCCCACCCTCAACCAGCAACAATTTCCATGGATAAAAATTTCCCTACACTCTTCAATAATGCCAATATCTTGACACATTCACTGCCATTCTGAGACCTCAAGGAACCCCAGAACTGAAACCTAAGTGACGAGTGAAAGTATTTTTTTAGCAATAGAGAAAACTGACAATTACATCCGATTTGATGGTGATGCTAACCTGTGCTACCCGGGATTCTAGTGGGGATTTCCCCAACAGTGTGGGCGCCTAGAGAAACCCTTCATTTCTGCTGAGTCTACAACTGGAGAATGCTTCCTTTCCTTTTTCTAAAGCAGTACTATGTTTTACTTTGATGATTATTATTTTTATTATACTATAATCCATGTTGATTAGCTCTACATCCTGTACATTTTAACTTAAAAAACACAAAACATTTAAGAATTAACCTTCAATCTGTACAACTATTATTTCCATAGGCTTTCTATATAGCAGATTTACTTAAATATAATATCAAACTCAACTGGCAACCCTTCAAACCAAGTGACGTCACGTTTCATCAGCATGAGAAGCCAAACCATTACACCACCTGTTGTGATCACTTTTTAACCAGTTCAGTGGATTTATAGTCACATCACATTTACTACAGTGCCTAAGAGCACAAATCTAAGCTATACCATATGTGAGGCAATTAAGATTTGATAAATTTTAAAATGAAATGTTAAGATGTGGGATATAAAACTTTCAATCTTTTATCAAATCACCACCACATACAGTCTGTGGTCACCTGGGTCACAGATTTGGGTTTTTTCCCCCAAGCAGTTGGTGAGGTAAGAAAGCACAGTGATTAATAGGAAAAACTGAACTGTCCATGTCTTTATCAGCCCACCTGTTTTTCTCTACAAAGCCCTATAAATAAGCAGCTTGTACAGGAGATCAGTACGAGCTACTGACATAGGAAACTACAGCCATTCTTCACAAAAAACTGCAGTGAAGTTAGTTCATCGATTAAACATGGAGCACTCTTTCAAAATTGCCATCTGGATGTTTCTTCTATTAGGATTTCTTCAAGCAAGACCGGCTTTGAATGGGCTATTCAGCGACTTTGGACTCACGCTTCTAAGAGACGAGGTCTCATGTGTAAGTAAAAAGAAAAATTGTGTTTAATTTAGAAATACGTTTTCTAAGATAAGCTGTACATGATGTTTGCACCATACAGACAAATGGTCATGGCATCCTGATATGCCATGACAATACATACATACAACTGTATGTATTGTGTACATACAACTTGGATATTGAATACATTTTTTTTTCTTTCAGAGTGAAAATGTGACATTTGCATCTCCAGCAGCGAAGATGACGGTAGGATATTACCTGTTTATTTAAGAATGTGTAACTACTACAGACTACAACATGACATGCATCCTGTGTACTTTGAATTTACAAGCAAAGCTGCCTGTCTCAATTGTCCATATATCTTTTGATGAATTTTTTAACAGGAAGACTGTTCAGGCGACTCCCTGAAGGTCATGAAGAAGGGACTGGAGCAGGCGCAGAAAGAATGTACTGTCACAAATGACAGAGTTGAGGGTCCCCTGTTTGTGTTGGGTTTGATTGAACGGTTCTATCCAAAGGTAAGTCTTGACACATCGTGTTGCTTTCTAATCCAACCCTAAAAATGTATCACGTAGTACTGAACTAGTTTTCTCTTCTGACAGGAAAAATACACATACTGCACAAGTCAAGAAGCAGGAAACTGGACGCAGTTTTTAATGGGCTGTGAAAGTTTCTTCCAACGTCTCCAGAGCAAACTTTGATTTGTCAAATGTTCTGATATTTTATACCATACTGCACTAAAATATGACTGAATGTAAAAGTTAGAAACACTTCAAGAACTTAACTTATATTTGTTGAATGTTGTATTATTTAATATTTTACTAATGTGCTAAATTATTGTGCAAGGAATGTATATTTTTAAAATAAAGTGTTGAAATAACATGCAATATTGGATAGATTTCAATTATTTCTCCATTTACTAAGAAATGTTGAACTATGGTAAAATTCCCAAGAGCAACCTCAGTAAGTAAATAAAAATAAGATGAATTATCTAAAATGTCAGCTGACAGCTTTCCTTTCAGAGTCAATAGCTATAAAACAGCATTCATAATTAGGTCAAAATTTAGTGACTAAATGTGACTGTAGACTAAATTAGTGCTCAACATATGACCTCTACTTTTGTCTCAAAAGAATAGAAATGCAAACTTATGAATCCTAAATAATCATAGATAATTTAAAAAGTTATGAATGCCACTTGGTTGATTTCCATCGCGATTTAAAACAGTACGTTTTTACAAAGTGCCATTCTGAGGGGGACAGGTTGCTTTAATCAAAAACTTGGTTATTTTCATAAAAGAGTCACTGTATCTTTGCAGTTTTCACTGCATGTAGGAAGCGAACACTATAGGGGAAAGTTCCCAAAATGTGCTTCAGTTTCTTACAGAAACATTCAAATCAATCCGCCACAGAACGATGACATTTGCAGGGCTTATAATGGAAAAGTCCACAGTGTTTTCCTTTGATATTTCTTGAATGATACTTGATTTAGTCAAAGAGTGGAAATACTTTGACTAATTTCACCTTAGTAGTGCAACCAGCATCAACATACAGGAACATAAAACCACTGTTAGCCAACAACTGCACCTACTTTCTCAGTCCAAACATAATAATAAAGTACATTTACATGGCTATATGTTAACTGACAAATACGTCAAGGGTATTTTTCCCCCCACGTCCCATGCCCCATAGAATCTCTTAAACTGATTGTGTGAGATAACAGCGGCAAATATCATAAACCGCTATCATTTTTGAAACTATAGTATAGCTGCATTATGGACTGGAAAACAACAAAGAAAGACCAACATAAGTTAGTTAGTAAACCCACAAAAAAGATCCTACTACAAATAAAATCAGATCAAGCTTTACACCAGTTTTAAATTGTACAAGTAATTGTAAACACTTTTCTTACACATTAGAAGTCTGTGAGAATCGGCCTCTTTGAAATGAAAAACAAACTCGTTGGTATTGGCTGTATAGACGGCAATACCAAGGCCAGTTGGTGGCCAACTACTGGCACCCAATGGAGCGCTGCTGCAAGAGCTCACATAATTGGAGAAAATAAAATAAAAAGTAGTAGCCCTGACACCCTTTGATGATTTTCTGTACTGAAACTAAAAATTATTCAAATACAAAACAAGGACCACAATAAACCTCCTGCTGCCTCATTCAAATATGCTGAAAACTGAACGTCTTGACCGAATAGCACTCAGCTAATGCAACATATGTATATAAAAAGATCTTTCAAGTCATTAAGTTTTTTTTTTATAGTATCTTAATTTTATTGCGGTTGCTTTTGCGAGAGTCAATGTTAACCTTTTGTAAAAAAAAAAATTTCCATACACTCCACTTTGGCTAAATATCGTTAGAGCCTATTTCTGCGTTACTTGACAAAGTAAGCTGAAAATAATATTTAATTTACAGCTTTTTAAAGTTTTGCTTATCTACCCGATGATTTAAAAGTTTTGAGTCGATGCTAGCTTTAACATAGTATCTTTCATCTGAAACAGCAGCAAACTCATTGTTGAATAGTTTTAGAGTTTGGCAGCTGAAGACTTGTTGAATAGCATCTCCTCTCTGAAGAGGGCAAAGAAAAGCCACACCTAATACTGCCATATAGATCTGCTTTTATTGCGATATCAATGCCATTTTGTATATTTTGCATCCTGTCAATGCACACACAGCCAAATGTTTTATTGTTTCAACTGTTAATTCACCTGGACTTGTCCCGCGTCATAAGAATGTAAGGTTGTCTGATTTTTTTTAGATGTAGTAATTAGTGTGCAACTCCTACAAGATTTTATCTGTCACTCACAGGACAGGTACAAGCAACAAAAATATCAAACATGGACTAATCATATGAGACTTCCAACAGCTTCCATTCACTGAAGCTTTGACTTACAAAAACCACTGACTGCTTTAAATGAATAGATGAATAGTTTGGGGAATAGTTGCTAACGGAAATAGAAGTTGTTAAACATTGAAAACACTAACAAAGCTAGTAAGAGAGCATGAGTACATGTTACTTGAGATGCCACAATCTACTAAACTGCAGATCCAATTGGCCACTTTTCATTGGTTATTTAAGAGGCGAAAAATCTGAATTTTATTCCCTGTTCAGTTCATGCATCAAAATGAATCAGTCATTTTGATGGCTGATCAAAATGACTTTTTGCATCTCTTTTAGTGCAAAAAGATGCACTAGGTTAACGTGGATATTTTTGATGCACTTTAACTTAGTAAACAGTTAACGGGTAGGGACACATTCTGTGATGCATTAAGAAAGATGATCTTGAAATTTATTCTCTGTTTGATCCAAAAATAGTACTACTAGGACTGGAAATCTCCTGAGAAAGCCCTAGTCATTGCATTTAAAAACTTTTTGCCAACATGAATGCTGCCAGAAGTTTTGCTTAAACAATTACAAACTCGGTCACAGGTACAGGTTCCTAACTGTAGAATTAGGAGCAGATATGAATGCATGAACACAATTGGAAAAGAAAAGTTCATGTGTTGTTTCCTTTGACATATTAAGTGCTCAAAATTACCTTAATGTTCCACTCATAAATAGAAAATAGTTAAATGATTGGTGCAATGCTTTTGTCTAATTTTGTCATATTTAGTAGGTAAGGTTAATATTAGTTCAGATCATCTTTCTTATGTTTAGTTTTTTAACTGGAGGAAGATATCTCCTTGTTGAGCTTTATGTTATGTTAGAAAAACTCAGATGGTAGAAAGATTGCATAGGCACAGAGAAATACAGTTTTTGGCCGTGTAAGTCATGTATCATTTGGAACAAAAGAAAAGAGATTGTAATGTGATTTTGGATTGTCAGTTTTGTATTTGCATTTTTCTAGATAAAGATTTTTTGCTAAATTCACGGTGTTGCACATGTCCTTTACTTTTCCAAAACGGCTTATCGAATGACACAGAAATGTTACCGTTACACTTAACTTGAACTTTTTTCATGTTACAGGAAAATTGAACCAGTCCATGCTGTAAAAATCTTAATGTTTAAAACACACAACATAAACTGACAAAGCCTAAGATCTCTCCCGGGTTTATTGCACCCATTTCAAACAGTTTTATGAATCTCCGTCATTAGCACATTGAACAGTGAGTACATGAGGATGACTGACAGCGCTAAGACCCTCCTCCTGGCTCTGATTGGCTATTTTTTGTCGGGAGTGGAGCATTTCTTCAGACGAAGATAGTATGTCAGGGAGGAGGAGTCAGAGATCGATCTTTTCACAGGTTATCTGTTTCATAGCAAATTGTCACATGGTGACAGTTTAAATGATATTCCAATTTATTGGGATGTGTCAGTATGTAGGAAAGTAGGACATATACTAACCTAGACTCAATAGGTCAACCATTCAATATGTCTGGTGAAAACACAATTTTCACATGATTAGAATAAGAGTTTACATAGATTTATCTACCAGTGAGCTAATTTGGGGGAAAATGCTACTTCCTTGCTTACAGGCCAAACAAATGTTATCGCCTCTGCACAGCACAACTCTTCGATGTCAAGAATCATGACTCAGCCTAGAAACATCTGTACAAGACCTTCTCTATTGCTTAAACACACACATGCACAAATGCATATACACACACACACTTGCATATATTTATATAAAAGTATTTATACACACACAAGGCAACCTTTTTGAATGAGTTACATTACTCAACATACAACTTTGGCGATACATTTAAATTCTTACTCATGTACTATTTAGTTTGAAAATGTTCATTTACACCTGTGGTGTCATCTAAGTGTAGGCACAAGGAATATACCACTAAAGGACAGATGTGGTCGGAACGCACAAACCACAAATAAGTATCATGGATCAAGTGGAAACTCTAAAGGCAGAGATAAAAAGCAGCAATAAAATAAGTTCCACCATGAGAGTACATAGAAATGTTAATAAAATAACTGACAATCAATTTTCAGAATTAAATACTGATTGCACTGCCAATACCACCGTTTCTCCTTAATCACACACTTCAGATTTTACCAACAAAGACTTGGGTGTATAATTGCAGAAAGGTGATTAAAATGTCTGTTTATATGAGAAGTTATCATCATTCAGTTTCTTATAAACATTTGAATAACTGAGTTTATAGAGCAAAGAGAAAAAAATAAAAAAACAAACAAGAAAACCAGCGACAGTCAACCTAGTTTCATATTATCTTGAAATAAAGTGCTATTCTACAACATGCCACTGGAGGGATCTTACCATAGTGCAGCAGAACAGCAAAAAAAAAATTCCAAGAGTCATCTAAAGGAAAAATAATGTTGTATGCGCTCGGTAAAGCACAACTAATTCAACCCACCCTTTCCACCACAAAGCCTTATAAATGGCAGCAACACAGGGGGTAAGTAAGTCACTTTTACTAAACAACTTGCTTATCACGCCGACAAGACTTCAATCTGAGCATGGAGCATTTTATGAGGATTGCATTTTGGATCTTTACCCTCTCTGTCACACTCTCTGACTGTCATCCAACTCCAGCTAATATTATTCCTGATTTCAACATTGAATTCATGAAGAACTTAAAATGTGTAAGTAATTTCTTGCCAAATATTGTAAACATTTTTGTCCAATTTTAACAACTGCTTATAAAATGTCATATTTTCTTTTGTCTTCACAGGAAGAAAATGGAACATTTTATACTCCAGAATCAATAGATGTAAGATAATATTTTTATTCTGCAAAATAAATTATACAAGAATAAGAAACTAAAGCAAAATATGGCAAAAAGTGCGAGACTTAAAGAGGACAGTAAGGAATATAAATTGACAAGCCAACATTTAAGTCATGGTGGGTACTCCCCTGCATGTAAGAGACCCAGCCTGAAGGCTTTGAGTTTTTATAAACCACATGTAAAGGTTCTCGAGTACAGGAAATGAACTTGCCTGGTGTTGAATTTTCACACAGCTGTGACTACTGGGTGACTTTACTGTGTGCAGCCACAAGTCCGCCTCAGTCAATGCGGCAAAAGGACGCTAAACATTTCTCTCCCTGACAGGAGGAATGCTACAAGAGTGCACTGGAATGCATCTATATAGAGTTGAATGGAACAGCTACAGCGGAGTGTGACGACCCAGTAGGTCGCATTGCCGATGGACTTTACACTTTAGAAAGGAAAATAAAGAAAATGACAAAGGACCCAGTAAGTACAGTTTTCTGTGATGTGAAGTTGAATTTAATGGAGAGTTAAAAATTATTCTTCTGACCAGACCTAACTGGACTTATTTTTGCTTTAGGCACCACCAAACCCCTCTGCATGCGCCTGTGAAAAATGGCCTCAAAAGTCTTTCATCGAGTTTCTGGAAAAGTATGAGTCTTTGCTTCAAAAAGAAAATGAAGCAGCTGCAGGAAGATAAAAAAGACATTTTTGGGCTCATAAAGCCTGAGGAAATATTTGCACAACTACTTCCCCATCAGTTCTAGTAGAATGAAACACTGCTACAAAGCAGAAAGGAACGGACGTTTTCGTAAAATGAGTATTTCAATGTCTTTTAACTTTAATATAATATAATCTACTTTAACTGATTCTTTTAATACTGCTCTTAATTTTTGTATATTTATAGCTATGTCACTGGATTGTGGAGATATACTGGACCAATTTGTATAGCTTACAAGTTGACAGCTTATTTCTGTATTATTATATTTAAATCATTTATTTGCATGTCATTGCTATGGTAAATTTCTAGGAAGTTCTCAGTTTGTTCACAAGAAACAACAAATGTATCTCAAGTAAAGTTTGTCAAGCTCTAAATCCTATTTATATATTTATTTATTTATTTATGATATTTATGTTTGTTGTTGGTGCTCTAAACATAATGGTGTAATTGAGATGTTCTACTTAATCTGTGAACTGCATTGCTGTGTATATTAAAAAAAAAAACTGTAAACTTTTAAAAGCAAATCATCATTTACTTTTTGAAAGAGCCTAAAGATGTCTAATACTCAACTCAAATTTAGTTTTAGCACAACTGTCATAGCTGGAATTATTAATGTGGGGGAGGAACAAGTATGTGGGAGGATTTTTCCCTCAGTATTAAGAGTAACTAAATTAGCTGAGTTGTCCACAAGAGGTTTGCGCACGGAAAACCAAATCAGTCATTGCGAATAATTTCAGCATTACATTCTGTACATTCCCACGGTGCTCAACAGTTATAGAAAGTAAATCAATATTGCCATCAAAGGATAAAAGAAAGTCTATTAAGTGAACTTAACAGAAGACATTAATATTCATACATCCACACAAGTAATTTTATATTGTATGATTGATGGGAGGATGTTTACGTGACAGTTGCATGTGCTCCTTTTGATCAGATCAATATGCATCAAAATGAAATAGCAAACCAACGAGAAGGCAAAGAAAATGTTAAAATATTAATCGAAGAGAAGACTGCTAGAGATGTTGGCTAATTAAAGAGCAGCATAAAGAGAACTACATTTACAGACAAGAGTTTGTTTCCTCTGCTTTGGCATTTTTCAAGCCCAACTTGTCTTTAATACTAGGATTATTTTTGAGAAGCCACAACAAACTTAGATGCAAAAATAGATGAAATGACCAAGTAGTAGGGGAATTTTCTAAAACTTTTTAGTTGCCCTGTCTCTCAGTCACTACAGAGATGTTCCATGTATGGAGAATACACACATTGGTTCCAATGACGAAACAATCATTTTTAGACTTAGTGAAATTACATTGGATGTGGTAGGTGATGAACTTTATTTTTGAACCCGTCAATTGTTCTATGCTGCATAAAGTTCAAAAAGCTGAACATGACATCTGTGCTTGCTGCTCTGAAGCCAAAAGTTGCTCCATTATAAAATCATGGCACATCAACTCACTCAAAATCACGCACCATCTCCTGACATTTGTAAAACTATTTGTTCCAATTATCAAAGTTGGTTTGACCAACAGACTGTCGTATTTCTCACTGATGGGTCTAATGTAAATCTGTTACCTTGGTAGCTACTCAACGAGTCTTCATAGAACTCATGTCGTTCAGCCTGTACGAAATAAATGTTACAGCCAGTTTTCAATGTTTTATTTAAATGTAAATTGTAATTTAATTAATTAAATCCTCACAACAAACAAACTTATGATTTCTGTCACATGGAGACATAACAGTATGTAATAGTTTATTGAAAAGAGTATTGCTCAAAATACAACTATTTTTTTTGTAGGATCTAATTATATTACTGTGGTGTGAAAATGTATTTGCCCTCTTCCTGATTTTTTTTTTTTTTTTGCCATGTTTGTCACACATGGAAATCGTGGCATGTGTGTATTGTTTCTGAAACATCAACTGATTCAGAACAATTGATGTTCTGAAACATCAATTGATTCAGAACAATTGATGTTCTGAAACATCAAACCAATTGAAATGTTAAGTCACGTAAACAAAATGCAGTTTCTAACTTGCATTTTGCATTAAAGGGAAATAATCCAAACCTACATGTCCCCGTGTCAAAAAGTGATTGACCTTCCCTGTTCACTGCTAAAGCAAAGGTTTATCACACCAGAGTTCACCATGTCTGGCCACACCCAGACCTGATTACTTCCACACCTGTTCTTAATAAAGACATCACTGAACTAGGACCACCATGACAACGTGAAGTACACCAAGAGATCATCAGAAACTACAAATCATGGCAAGATTCAAATAAATTCAGGAACAGATGAGAAAGTAATTCAGATCTTGAAAGGGCAATAAAGACATTTCTAAAGCTCTGGGACTCCAGTGATCTAGTGAGAGCCATTATCCACACATGGTTAACCACACAGGGTGAAAACATGGAGCAGTGTTTACCATGAGTTCAGTACATCCAAGAGGTCACAAAAGATCCCACAATGATACCTTCCCTCTGCTAAGGTCAGAGTTCAAACCCAGACAAGAAAAAATGCTTAAAACAGTTTGTAAACAGACAAGGGAAGACTGAAACAACCACATTGGATTTCCAAGCACCAACTACAAATCTTGCCAAGACCTGCAGAACTGTTGCATCATCAACAACTGCCAAGCAGACAGAATTACAATGGGTGCAGAAGAACCAGTAAGCCACACTATGCCTGTAATTGGTCCAAAAACATTAATCCATGATGAATGTGGAAACATTTATAACACACAACAGGACATCCAGGAACGAGTCGCCAGAGCAAATATGGAGAAAAAGATTTAAATTACCGTGATGAAAATTGTGATTTTAAGTTTTTTGTTTTGAAAAAAATATATATTTATTTTTGTAATACTTGTACAGCTGTTGAAAAAGAAATGCTCCTCTGGCCATTAACTTTAAAGGATGTTTGTAAGCATGCACCTTGAGGGGAAGAAAAGTTACTTTCTGAATGCTAATGAAATTAATCAACAAGCAGTGCAGCTTGGTTTGCAGTTTGTGCACACTCAGCAGAAAACACATTATCCAGTGCGAAAGCAAAATAACATTTCAAAACCACAAGCCACTGAACTTTGATAACTTTTAAGATAAATATCGCTAAACGTTTGTTGGTAGTGTATCAAAACTGTGAAATTCTTTTACTTTTTATTAAAAACACCTAAGCTCAGAAAATTACCTGGGTCCGGTTATTCAAAACAATGCCCATTTGGAAATTTGGCAAGTGCTTTTATTATATATTATTTTATTCACCAATAAAATTATACTATTCTGACATAAAAATGTAAGAAGCCATTGCTGTGCCAGTTTAGTTATTAGTCCTAAGAGCTATTTACAAGAATTCAGACCACATTTCTGTACAGCACAGCATTTACAGCTTTAAAGACCTTAGTTTGATTTTTTTTCCACTGCGTGACCACATCAAACGAGTTGCATATCCTGTTTATCTCTAAACCTACTATTATCACCTCAGTGACTCAGTGATCACAAAAATGTGTAGTATAATTGCAAACACTGTAGTTTAACTGTCTTACAATTGTTGGGAGTATCAGAAAGATATACCATTATAGCTGTAGATAAACACTACAACAGGTCACATGCTGAGAAAGTGGTGCAGACTCTTTCTTATATATGTATATAAACACAGACTTAGCTGACAAAAGTCTGCTAAAGAAACAGGATGAAAAAATGGTATAAGTTTACTTTCTGTTATTTTGGAATAATTTTTCCTCTCACAAAGCACAAAACGGTTACAAACTGCAAAATAATTGCATTTTCTTATATTGAAAAACAAATCTTTAAAACTAAATGTTAAAAATAAGCACTGACTAATGCAGGAATACCAATTTACATGCAAACAGTCTTTGAAGTGGATTAAAATGTCCAATTGCTACTTAAAGTTATTCCCTAATTGAGTTTTAAATTAGGGAATAATTCAAAAAACTGCATAAGTGTCTACACAACAGAAACCAAAACAGATCATTTGCCATAAGCTCAGAGTACCTATTTAAATCAAGTGAATCCTTGCTACTAAGTGCACTGAAACATATTAACACCCAAAACAAGCAACAAATATCAGGTGCTCTCCAGGAAATAACATTTCTTTATAAGCATAAATCACACAAGTAAAGATAACAACACAACAAGTCACAGGTGAAGAAATTGTTTTGTTGCTATACATACGATTGAAAGGACTGATCACTGGGCACACATTCCCTGAATCCTATGGTGACTCCATTGCTTGCCAGGACAAGTAGGAATGCACAGCTCTCCATTCACTAGGCTGCAGCCAGACATTTTAACATAAATGATGCGCTGAGCTGCATATACAGGAAACCAGAGCATTTCCTGCATATGTATATAAAAAAAGAAAACGGTGAGGCAAGCTTAAGAGCACAGGCAGGGTGACAGGTCAACAGGTTTCAACTGACATGAGTAAAAATAATTCAGAATTTCATTCTTCTAGATAAAGCATCAATGAAGTGCAACATGAACTAACATTCTCTTTCAATATTATAAGAAAGTTGCATGTGGTGCAACTGACCATCAACTTTACAATTGTCAAAGCCGTATAATATGCATGTCAAGTGCTGAAAATGTTGGCTTATGCACCCACTAGTAGCAAAAACTAAAAACGTTACACTGCCTCTAATGACGCAAAACATGCTGCAGGGTGTTTGTTCTAGATGTGCCAACTCTGTGAAAATTGAGTCATTTACATACCAGCCACAAGTCAGTATGAGTATTCATTCAAGTTCAAGCCAGGCTGTCGGTGGTCTCGAACTTAATTCCTCAAGGGCCATAGTTCTGCAACTTTTAAATGTGTCTCAATAGCATGCACTTAAGCTATACAGAGCTCTGTTAATGAGTTAATATTGGAGCCAGATGTGCTGATGCACAGATACATCTGAGCGTTGCAGGACACCGGTGCTTCAGAACTGGACTACTGATTGTCAGTTACATGTTACAGTAAGGCGTCCAAAGACAACATGCAGTAGACATGCACTATATGAATCAATGCTTGATTGGGGCCAAGCCTGTTGTTCTGCTGATGTGCTAAAGAAGACAAGGTTGCTTCAATAGTGGCCTTCAAATTGTCTGCATAGGTGATTCTACTGCTTCATCTTCCTCTTGACAAAGTCCATCAGTCACAGTGATACCATTGTCATGCCGGTTTGGTATATTTGGCAGAATGGGCTGGGACCAAGTCCTGTTGGAAAATCAAATCAGTATAAAGCTCATGAGCAGAGAGAAGCATAAGTCTTCTAAAATGTCCTGGTAAACAGCTCCTCTTACTTTACACCTGATAAAACACAAGGCCAAGACCAGCAGATGAAATAAATCTACAATTCATCTATGGCCATACAAACTTCCCTCCTATGTGTCATTACTTATCCAGACTATAGATTTATGAAATGCAAAATGTATTCAATCTGAAAAAAAAATGTCTTCAATGCCATGTAGCTGTTGATTTGCCGACTCCAGTCCTAGTACATACCTCTTGAATTGTTACTAATCTCTTAAATGAGCTTCGCTTCACAAAACCTTCAAGGCTGAGGTAATCCCTGATTCTTCATCTTTTTCTGCCACAAATCTTTCTTCCATGCAGAAAGATTAGATGCAGAGCTCTGAAAAGCCAACTTCTTTAACAACAACCTTTTGTGGCCTAAGCCTCTTTGTATAGGGAGTTTAAGTCATGGTCTACTGGACAGCTTCCGTGTCAGTAGACCATGGCAGCTGTTTACTGCTGTCATGGTCATCATCCTTTTCTATGATTATGTAGGCCTTAAAATATTTTTTGAAATCTTTTTGGGGTAATATAGTTATTTTTAGAGAAGCTTAATTGCAAGCTTCGATTAGATATACCCGTAATCATCAAAATTGACAGAAATTCTTGAAGTATGGACCATTGTGTGCAAAAAATATAGAAACACATATTTTTTATAACATGCATTTTGCTTTATTGCCCCATCTCTGTATATAGGAAAACAATCCCTTAATATGAAGAAAAAAGAGAGATAAAAATTCAAACGACCAAACAGATCTTGGTTACGGCAGTCCCAAAACTATAACATTACAACCTAGACTTCAAATTCCAAACAGAACATTATTTTACAAATAAGATAAAACAATGTCGGGAAAGATTGTCGTTTTCACTCAATGATCATGCCATACACATAAAGGAAAAGTAAAATGATTGGCCAACTAAAGAGTCGGTTGCAAACTACAAGAAAAACAATAATTGTTTCTGCCTCAGCATTCTAATCTTCACAAACCTGCTGAAAAAGATGAACAATGAAGACCTGTACCTAATTTCTAAAACCCATCAAGATTGCCAAAACTGTAGCAAACAAAATGATGGCTTAATTCTCCCCCCACAAATGAGAATGATTTCAGTTGAAAATTGTTCTTTTAATCATTGAAGTTGTCACTGTCAGGAAGCTTTTCCAGCCATGAACCAAAGCCCTGCTGAGTCAGGTATGCCCGCAGCACACTTTTGGCCTCCTGGTACGGCCTAGCCATCATCTTCAATGACAAAGAAAGTAATAGAGTGAAAAAAAAAGTAGAGTAATTTCCTAAAACCAATAATTTATATATTTGAAAAGATTTATGAAAATTTCAGTCAAAAACTACTTTCACAATTCTTTTTAAGTTGAAAGTTTTGATCTGAGACTTGAGCCGGCCTCTTGCTAGGATTTGATTCTTGAGTTGAAATGCATCATTTTCAATTTAAAAAAATAAGTTTCCTGTGAACTTTAAGAAAAACAGTCATCTTCAGTTTGTTGACACAAAACAGGTTGATAAAAAAAAAAAAATTCTACTTTTAATGGAATGCAGGTCTGTAGTGTAAATGCGTATGTGTAAATGGGTTAAGGCTGGGCGATATGAGAAAAATCAAATATCTCAATATTCCTTTGCTTTATACACGATGTATATCGCGATAATTTTAAATAACCTCCGATTCTTATTTTAAACTATACAGTAGCGCTGGGGGATATGAGGAAAATCTAATATCCTGATATATATCACAACATTATTAAATGAGCTCCAATGTTATTTTAAACTAGACTCCTTGCAGCATGATGTCACCATGCAAGTTCCCGCCCCCATTTCCCTCCTAAACTTAAATCTAAGCTCATATGAAAAGGGATGCAGTGTTTTGCTATGGACTGTCTACACTTTGACTAGATAACAAGGTGAGAAATAAGTGTTAACTAAGAAAAACAAATAGCAAGGGAGAGGGAGGTAGGTCAGTTATGCTTGACTTTGACTTAACATATAGATGTGCTGTGGAATAAGGTGTGTTTTGGTTCAGCTTGAACATAAAAAGGCGACAAACACACAAACTGACAGAGCATCAGTAAAGCAGGTGTTTAAATTAGCTAATCAACCACTGCTGTGTTAGCTTGGCTAATAGCATTGGCAGCTAATCTACCACAATGATCACTTATTAATAAAAGCAAAATACACATAAAGCCTAAAAGCATAATACCGTAACAAACTGAATGTTATGTTCTATGTGGGGGTAATGTTTGAGTGTTTTTGGTTCTGAATCCTAATACATAAAGTTGCGTTGTTGTCAGTTGCTATGGCAACGAGTCTGCGTATATTTTAAAGCCGACAGAGAACAGAAAAAACAATGAGTAGTTTTGAGTTATTATTCCCATTGCATATCACTAAACAAGTCGTACCTGCATCTCCAGGTTTCACTTTAAAGAAATAGTTTTGCAGCGGCAGCGCGGCTATGAACGGCACGTCAAAGAACAGTCTGATTAGGCGGTGAAATAAATTTGTGGTATATCCTTTTGTTGCAATAGTTATATAACATGTTTGTCAAATTACCTAATTTTGTTCCACATCCTCCACATAAAATCCAAACCACTGCCAAACTATTGATTCAGCGCCGTTTCTCTTCGGAACTAAACGAGTTCATCTGATTCCTCTTCAGTTACCGTCTCATTCAGCCGCTCACCTCAAACTCTCGCATGTTTGTTTTCTCCGCGCAGCGTGATTGGTAGAAAATTTTCAGGTTGGAGTGAGGGGAGGGACTACTGATGCATTCGTAGGGTGTCGGATAAACCATACTCGCAGTGAATTTGACGGCGAAAGTTTATTATTTGAACGACAATTTATGCTCGATGGTTGCGATATAGCCATTTTAACTATCGTGAATCGAAAATATCGCAATACATCGAGTATACTCGATACATCGCCCAGCCCTAAAATGGGTTACCTTTAATTCTCTGTAGCAGCTTGTGGTGGCTAGGTCCTGTCTCTGGGCCTCTTTGGCCACCAACCTGAAGCGGTGCAGCATTGCTGCTTTGCACAGGCGGCTTGCTAACGCAGGTCCACTCTTAAATGGAGACCTAGAACAAGAAAATTGGTAATAGATTAGATAAGCCCAAACATATACCAAAAATTACTTTCCAATATAATAAGGTGATAATTATATTTTCACACAGTGCCAGGCTGGTTTGGATAGCATTTTCCCCTTTTTTATTGAAATCATCACTTGAGAATTGCTGTTGGACTTACTTGGATTACAATACATAGTTCCCACAAGTTTGAACCGGAAGTGATAAGCACCACTGAACCACCATCCTAGTAGGCAAGCACAGCGCAAAGCATAGATGAACTATGGCTTTGAGACCAACAAAGTGAAAGTAGAGTTATCAAAAATTGTAATTGAGGAATAGTTGTAGGGTACTTCTATCGTTTGTAATTTAGAAAAGAAGGAACCGAGAGCTAGTTCTAAGCTTTTGGCTTGTTTATTGTTGCCATTGCAACTGTCTAGACAGTTAGTTATGGATACTTATCAAGATTGCTATCAGCTACAAAGTTCCCGGAAGTACGACGTCACATGAGAACTATGTATTGTCTGACATTAAAAGTTCTTAATAATCTGAGTCATTTGGGTGTCACCAAAAACCCCCCAAAAGAATAGGAAGCTGTGACAGAGTTAATTATATTTTTATGGCACATTCTGTACATTGTTTTTTATCTGTCTGCATACCTTACCCGATTCAAATGCATAAGCACTTTATGCAAACCTTGTACACACAATCATATTATTAATACTTTATGGCCTAATACTAATTATACCTCCAACAAACAGCACAACTGTAAACTTGTCATAAAGGTATAATAGATGCAAAATATGACAGTCTTACTCTTCAATGGTCTTGCCCTCTAGACCATCCACAACTTCCACAGAGCCGTCTCCTTCACACCAGTTGATACCACAGGTGAGCTGACTGCCGGTGTCAGAGGTGACCACAGAAGGCACCAGGCTAATATGGGGTCGCATCATGCAGTAGAACATGGGCAGCAGAGAGGTGATTCCCTCCACACGCTGGTTCACAGACATCTCCATCCCTCGGATTTCAGTACAGCCAGAGTCACCTGTATAGATTCACGTAAAATGTTCAAAACTTGATAACTTGGCAGTGCAGTTGTGACATTTACGTAGTTATTAGTTTGCTCAATTTTTATAATACTTTTTATAGTCTTGTTTCTGGATTCTGAAAAGCTGAAAAGTCAAAAAGAAACCGACAAACTACAACAAATGCATTTAATTTTACTCTTAGATTTAGTGGTAATCTAAAATTTAGGAATATGAATATGAAGCATTGAGCCCACTGTGATGCTGCCATCACTTCTCTCCACATTTAGCAAGCTTAATATCAAACATAAATACATTTTAAGCTTCCTCTATATAACCTTTCTTAAATTTCTTTTGTGGGTGTGCATTTTCAAAAGATGGACCTTGCAAAATATGATTTATATGCATGAATATTATAATCACAGAGGTGTCACTGACCTTTGCTAAAGTCACAGCTGTAACCCCCTAATATCACAGAACCTAGCTTTAGGTCTTGTTGTTAAATTTAATAGGTTAGAAAATAAATATTTCTAACAGAGTTTCTCCTGACTTTAGTAAATAATGGATGAATACAATGTCAAGCCCAGCAGAGTCACTCACATTTTTATCCTATTTGGAAATATTTTCTAAGCAATTAACACGCCCCTTGTAAACTTGTAAGCCTTTATTAATACCTACACAGAGTGAGATGTTTCACAATAAATATACAATGTAAAAGCAAATTAAAATGAGTTGACAAGTTATATATATATATATATTATTTGCCATGAAATCCCATCTCATAATTTGGGGTTACACCTATAAACATTTTCATTTAAAAACAGCACAGCTAACTTTGGAGTTTCCCCTTGTTTCATCCTGGACAAATGTGATTATTTTGCCATGTTAATTATATGAGGTGGGGACAATTAGGCACCCCTCCAACCTGGAAACTATGATATTTTCACACCTTTCTATCTTGGTTGTAAGTCTGGGGAATTTGCTGGTGCTCAGGAGCACCCACCTTGAAAGCAAGCTACAGGCATCAACAGCGTGAGATAAGGAACTATTTTTAAATGAACTTTCCCCTATTCAGTAAGAAACAGAGCGTGTCGGTTTCATACGCAGCTGTGGTGGAACCCAATGTAAAACACATCTGAATTCATTACCAGTCAATTATTTTAGAAATGATGTACCATTAAGGGAAAAATTATTAATGCCCCTGCCAGATTTAGATTTTTTAATAATTTTCATTAAACCCAAAGCTTTTTTCTTGCAGTATGTTCCAAGTCTTTGAGGTCAGAAAACCTCCTTGCCATCACCCTAATCTTTTGCTCCCTCTATAAATTTTAAGATTTTCTAGAGGATTCAAGTCAGGACTCTGGATGGCATAGGGATGTTGTAAATGATTATTTTTATAATTGAGTAATTTCAGTTTTTTCACTATTACTGTAGTATTTGAATAGAGAGATTTCCCCCTTTTGTAGTTGCTATTTAAGCTAGCAGAAGAAATCTATGAAAGAGAAATTGATAGTAAATAAACAATTCAGTTACTTTTTTTGAAATAAGAAAACATTTCATTTGGGATCCTCTAGAGATTGTTAGTCGGGTTAGAGTTCTTTAAAAGACCGATGTAAACTCTAATGCTTCCTGTTGAGTTGTTGTAGCATCGAGGATGTGCTGTTGTGAAATACCAACTATTGTGTAGTACAATAGTTGGTCTCCTTCTTGGAGGCTCGTCTTCCTCCTTAGCTACAAACAGCACTTAATACAACAAGTGAGAGTGTTGTGCAATACAAATAATTAACCAGCCAGAACATAATTTAATAAAGCCTAGAGGAATTTTAGAAATCAAGGTAGGTCTCGAGAATATGAGGAAAATCAAATATCCTGATATATTTTTGCTATATCACGATAAATGATATATAAGGTGTGTTTATCACAATATTCTTAAATGAGTTCCCATGTTATTTTAAACTAGACTTCTTGCAGCATGTCACGCACGCAAGTCACGCCCCCATTTCCCTGCTAGACTTAAATGTAAGCTCATATAAAAGGGATACAGTGTTTTGCTATGGACTGTCTATACTAACATTAGATAACAAGGTCAGAAATAAGTTTTAACTAAGAAAAAAAAAGTAGCGAGGGAGAGGGAAGTAGGTCAGTTATGCTTGCCGTTGACAAACTTGCCAAACAGATGTGCTGTGGAATAAGGTGTGTTTTGGTTCAGCTCATAAATAAAAAAGGCAACCTACACAGTAAAGCAGCTGTTTAAATGATCTAATCAATAGACTTGTCACGATAACAAATTATGCTGAGCAATTAGATTATTGCGATAAACGATAACATTGTTTGAAGACCATTTTAAACTGATGTAATGGTAATGACATAATAATGCAAGATATATCATGCCAAAAATAAATACATTTATTTTCAAAAGAACATTTAACACTGGAACTGGTAAACAACACAAAACCAAAGTGGAAATAAAAACTACATTCAACCAAAAGAGTACAGATTATGAAGTCTGTATACTATACTGCCCTTCAATAACCATTAGATTTAGATACAGAATATCCAACTACCTGATGCAATAGTTCACTCTACACGATTTTTTTCCCCTTACGACAATCTTAGAACGTCCAACGCTTTAAGATTGGATTTGCTATGATCACAATCAATCATGCTGTAGTGTGAGGTGTGTTCCGACTGATTGGGTTCAGACGGTAGAACGTCGGTCGGGACCACTCCGATCTAAAAACCAAATTACCAGAACGTATGACATTTAAAAATTGAACCATTAACTACAAATTATGTCGACAAATTTTGGGTTCTTGTTTTTCTATCGCACTGTTAGACAGAGGTATGATGTCGCACCAAATTCACTTGAGGAAATCATCCTTAAACAGAATACAAAAAGGAGAAATTGCTACAATCAAAGATGAAGGGCCTGACTTACCAACAAGGATGCTTTGGACATAGACAGGCTCAATGAAGTGGCTCAGTAAGGCTCCTTGGTATCCAAGCACCTGCCACTGAGTGATCTTATCAGTGGTGGACATGCTGACCATCTCACTAGCAGAGTTATCGAGGGTTGAGGAGAAAACTGAAAACACCTTTGAAAGAAAAAGTTTGTTAAGGGTTAATATTTAAATGAAAATCTACAAATAAATAAAAGAAGCTTTCAAATTTTATTCCCATAAGTGACTGAAAATAATACCTTGCCCTCAACTGACAGATGTAGGCTGATCTCACTGTTGACTTGCCATGTTGTAATGGAAAAAGGGTTCAGGCGCCTGGGAATAAAGGAGAGAGCAAAATTAAGATTTAGACCTTTCAGTTTAGATTTACTGTTTAGCTTTTACTCAGCAGGTTAATACGAACACGAGAAACAACCTGACAATAAATAATGACATTAAGAAAAAAAAACTCCTGGGTAGGGTTGGCTAACGGCAGAAAAAATAATTACGGTAATTTTGGTCAAAATTGAAATCATGTTTTTTTTTTGTTGTTTTTTTTTAAACAAGCATTCACTGACTTTGAAAAAAGAAAGTATTGATTCCATAGGAGAAAATGGAATTATCTTGAAGCATAAGACACAAGTTTTTTTATGTCTTCTTGCAGAATTTCCCTTAAAATAAGAAAGGATTTTTTCAAATGTTGGATAGCCTATCATTTTTTTAATAATACAAGTAACTTAGCAGCCTTCAAAAAGGTACTAAACTACAAATTTAAAAACACTAAAATGTTAATAAAAAAACCTAAGTAAATATAAAGTACAACAAATATTAAATAAGATATAGTATTCTCCCAAAAAGGTATGCCATTGTACTTCTGGTCATTTTGGGCTGACCAGGATGATCGATTGCCAACGTTACTCTCCTGTTTGTGCCATCTTTATTTGTACTGACTTCTAAAAAATGCAACTGTCCTAAGCAAGTACATTAAGCTGCTTTAAGGGTCTTTGTTGTTTAAAAATCAAGCACTAACAAAAGAGTGGGGAGAAAGGAAAGGCTGGTGTTATCTTAGGCAATCACAAGACAACAGATTTGATAAGAACATTGCAAGTTCTTAGCAAAGGAGAACTTCATCAAGTAAATGAAGTAAATTAAAAAATTTATTATTAATATTTAAGTCTAAGTGCCTATTTTTAAATGTATCTTTCATTGTCTGTTGTTGTATAGACAAAAATGAAAAGAATTAATTTTGAATGTTCTTAAAGTTGCAAACACACCCAATCAGCAAATACTTACAGCTTGGTTGGAATCTGTGCTGCACCCTTTGGTAGCTGGTTTACATACAGATGCAGGGTAATCCCACTCTTCAGGCTGAGGAGTTTGCTGTTGATGTTATGAGTGAAGATGGACTTTGCAGTCAGATTAGCATTTTTGCTGAAATACATCAGGAGGTGCCGATACAGATACCTGGTAACACAGAATGAGGGTGGCACGTCACATATACTTCACTAAACATGTGGTGACATGCCTTGAGTTGTAGGGTGGTTTTTAATGCATCATCTTTTCAATCAGATGTCAAAACAATAGCTGCAAAAAAGTAATCTAACAATATTTAATGCAAAATACTTCAAAGCTAATAACACACTAAAATATTTAATACTTAAGAATGCAGCTATTCCCGAAATCTTATGGTCATACTCACTGAAGCAAGCATCAAACGAAAAAAAGAACAATTCTCCCATCAATTGAGAAAGTTAACCCACAGCATGTTTTGTAGTAGACTTAAGTAGACCATCACAGAAAAATAATAACCAAATACCTCATGAGAGACCTCCTTGCTGTAACAACAGCATGAGAATCATGCACAACTCGTCCGTTTGATGACACTTTGGTGTTGAAGTTTCCAGTACCAAGAGCAACAACCTCGCATCCACTGGCTACAAGAACAGAACTAAGTGAAATATTTCAATACTTAAAAAATATATATAATATCTTGTTCTTAGAGTCATGTCCAGTTTACATATCTTTAGCGTACATTTTTGACAAACAATGATTCATGCAGTTACTTCACTCGTCTAGCTTACCTCATGCACACTCCACGTTTATTAAGACCTCTAATAAAGAAGTGCAACAAACCCTAAGAAAAACATTTTTTAAAACCCCATAAGGTCTTTAACTAGAAGTTCTCCCACTTCTATCTGCCAAGACTTTTATATATATATTTTTTAACAAGAAATATTCCAGGTCAGTTTGGTGTAAAATGGATGAATACATTGAAAAGCATATCATGGAAACTGTTGAGCATGGTGGAGGAGCTGTAATGCTGTGGGACAGTTTTTCTCCCAAATGCCTACTTACAAGTTTTGACAATGAATGCAGCTGCTGTTTCCCCACAGCTAGAGAACTCTGGATGGTTGTTCAGCAGTTTAGAGAGCTGATCCTTCACAGCATGTGGAATCTGGAGGTTGACCGAACTCTT
Source organism: Girardinus metallicus (assembly GCA_903067095.1). Taxonomy (NCBI): domain Eukaryota; kingdom Metazoa; phylum Chordata; class Actinopteri; order Cyprinodontiformes; family Poeciliidae; genus Girardinus; species Girardinus metallicus. The sequence continues at coordinate 29,695 of CAEGAE010026530.1, forward strand.
CCTTTCTGAACAACCAAATGAAAAAAAGAAATAAAAAAAATGTATCAATATCGACTCAACTGTATTAATTTTTTAATAAAAACTAAGTGTGCAAAAGGATACTTAAAGTAGAGTTTTATTGAAACTTTACTTTGTTTGAACATTACGCTTGCTTGCTGATCTAAAGCAAATGGAATCAGACATGTAACTTTTCTGATAATAAATAGTGCGTGTTTTCTATAGAAGCGTATCGTGTGACAATAATATGCGCACTCTGAGCAGGATCCTAAACAGAATGGGACTGCACAGAAGGAAACATCAGTCCGATCCTCTAGATGTGAGGCGACTCAAAGGCCGACTGGCTAGCAGTATAAATTAGCTACTCAACCACCGCTGTGTTCGTGAGAGGCTTATTAATAATCGAGAAATAAATATCAACCCTGGAAACCTAATATTGTAACGAACTGAATGTTGTGTCTTTAATGTAAACTCTGCTCGGCTTGAGGGCTCAGGCGGTTGCCACGGCAACGGGTGTGCTTAAACGACAGAGAGAAAGAGAGAGAGTAAAAAGGTAGGAGTGTTTTGAGTTGATCACCTGCTCAGGTTATTTTATCTTTGTTTACCTTTGATTTGGCGCATCACAGCCGCTGCAGTTTCTGAACGTTCAATAAACGACAAACTTGGACTTATTACCTCATTCGTTTGTGAGTATACGTCATTCACAACAAACATCAAATAGGACAAATTTATTTCATTAAGTTTTAACAAACAAATGGCTTCTACCGCGATAATTATGTGAAATTAAATTAATTATATCCCAACTTCAGAAGATTTGCCTTTACCTTTACAGAGCTCTTTGATTCCTCCTATCAGTCTGTAGTTTCTCATATTGAGGTCATCAAACCAAATTTCAGATCTACCATAACTGACTGACACCTGCTGGCGTCAGGTTTACAACCAGCTTCTGACTGAGAAACCAGTAACCTCCTCCCAGTTTCAGAATCTCACTGAGGAAGAAACTGCGTTAGGTTTTCTATCACTTTATTATTTCTGCTATAACTGATGTATATTCGCATATAAAATAAGTCAATAGAGTTTAATTTACAATTTTTATCTCTTCGTGTCATGAGGTAGATCTTAGCAGGCTGGTGAGAGAAAAAGTAGATCTTGGTCTCAAAAAGTTTGTGATTTAGAGGATCGAACTGACGTTTCCTTCTGTGCAGTCCCATTCTGTTTAGGATCCTGCTCAGAGTGCGCATGCTATGAATGATTTCAACCACAATGCAAAGCAGCATCAGTATCTCTCCATGTTTTAGACCAAGCATGAAGGAAAGCTTGACCAACTGCTGAGAGCCATTGTACTCGCCACCTTCTGGACATGAAATTATCACATTTAAACAAAATAACTATCACGTTTATACAACATATTATCACGCTTAAACAACATAAGTATCACATCATGTGATAGCACTCGAAATATTTTTTCTTCCATGATAGCAATATGCTTCCGGAATTTTCTTCTTTCAGAGAACAAACATGACGAAGCATTATCCTTTAAGACCTGGCTGCAGAAATACCAACAGGGTATTGACAGAAGAAGTGTGGAAATCGGTCCGCACAACAACACTATCAAACAGAAATGTTGAGTTACCATAAAAGGCTCTAGAATGATTTCTATCAGAGATGGATGCATCTTCCTTCACTGGCAGGGGTGGAGGAACATCTGGGGACAAAGTCATCAGAAAGGTCAAATCTAAGAGATAACTTCATAAATAAAGTGCTTCACACTACATGCACCATAGTAAATTGTCAGTGATGAGCATTTTACTTGTATCCTCTACCTCCAACTAGTCAAACTTGGCCCTTTCCTTTTTATTTTGCTGCATTTAAGGCCGTATGAAATCCATTTAAGTTTTCCCAAATTCTGCTGTATCCATTTGTAATTTTCTGAAACCACATTATTTTCCATTCTAACAATATATTTTTTTAAAAGTGTTTGATTATGGAGTGAAAAATAATTCAAATAGACAAACAGTTCCACATTTAACAAATCTTATTCAACTTTCAAACGTATAACAAAGTGCTGTGGTTCAACAGAACATTGAGTGTTTTTGCAAGTATTTGCACATCATGTATGAACCAAATCTTACATATTTCACATTCAGTTAAAAAAATATGTTTGTGTTTGAGCCCTTGTGTTCTGGCAAGCTTTTTCATTTTTCTTACAGAATATCTGTTTCAGAACATAGTAACAAAATCTTAAATAAACGCACACCTTGCTTTTACTTTAAATGTTCAATTGTCTCATATTTATGTCATATCCAGTGACACCATCAAGCATCCAAAAAAAAAGTTTTTAAAATACTAACCTGATGTTTGAGGGAGATCAGATTTAAGACAGCCTAAGCTAGGCAAAAAGTCCTCCAAAGCAGCCTTTGCTGCATTTAGACGAGCTTCCTTTTTAGTCATTCCCATGCCAGTCTTGTGCTGAACACCATCGATCTCAACAGCAAAAGCAAAATAAAACCCTGGTAAGTTTCCTATGTAAAAAGAAAAAGGACAAAAAAAAAAGAAAAACAAGTAATCAGACTGCAGTCACTTAAACAAGTAAACAGCTACTTAAGTCTGTTGGCTCATTGATCCACACGTTTTGTGTTGTTTGTACTTTTCAAAATGGTAAAATGTTTCATGATGGCCCACCATATCTTACTTTTAAGGCAACATTCGCCACTATTTGTCTAGGCAAAAAAAGAGAAGTGTTAAAAACACACAATAAGAAAGCTATCGGCACAAAACAAACTAGCACACACAGACTTTCACAAGAATCTCAGTTAATGACAACTGCAGAAAACAACTGACAGACATATAAAGCAAAGTTAGATTTGATTATTTTGTTGCTAAGCAAATTACACAAAATGCAAATACATTTTGAATTTTGCAGAACCTCCCACTCAACAATCCACACCTGGATTGTTGAGTGGGAACAAGCAACAGTAAGCTGTTGCTTGTATTAATCAAGCAACAGTTTGATTAATGCTTTTATGGTGCCTCACCTGTGGTAATTGTTTCCTTGATTTCTAGATGAAACTGTAAAACTTGGGCCAGCTGATGAAGCAAAGATACAGCATTTGTTTCACCCTTCTTGTATTTTTCAACCAGCACTTTGGGAGAGGATTTTGGCTTTTCAAAATGACCTTATGGAGAAGAGAAGAGAATCATTAAAGCACACATTAGACTGCCCAGCAACAAAGCCAAAAACACTAATGAGGAAGAACAATCCTGACCTTAAAAAGAATATCACTAGTAAAATGACAACAATCTGAAAGATCTCATTCCAGACGTTACCTGGTCTAAACGACTTAGTTCCTTGTCTAATGGAGTTATGTTCCTGATCAACATTGAAGGAGCATTGTTCCTTATTTGACTCTCTTGATTCGGATGTTGGTGGCAAACTCTTCATTAACATTTGAGCAAAACTGGCTCCTCTAGAACCTTGAAATGATCCACCTGCTGAAAACATCCTGCAAGCCAAACAAGTTCTGAGTGGAGAAGAACATATGTGTTGGTCAATAAAAGTCCAGATGTATTTTAGGGTGATTTACATAGTCTGGGCACATATAAACAACACATACAAATTTTCACATGGGAAACAGAATGGATTTATTTCTTTAAAATTATCAAAACGCTATATAAAAAGTAAAAAAAAAAATAATACAATGAATAACAAATGTAGTTTGTAGGGCATAAACCAAACAGTAATGTCCTGAGGTTACTTACAAAATATTCATAAGGCAGATTATGGATATATAACACAAGCAAGCCTAAATAAAATACTTCAGTCAAATGACACAACATTAGAAAAAGGAGTACGGTATGACCAAATAGCAGCTCTGTTTCTCATTTGCTATAGAGTATTAGTCAAATAATGACCATTCTGAGAATAATTAATTGTTTGGGCAGTGACATTCTCCACTACATTCATTCAACTTGCTTTTAACTAAAAACATAACTAGGTTAGCATTCACTTTCTTTATACCAACCAATAGTTTTGCCTTTTGGTAAATATGGATTAATGGTGGTGGGAGGTCAAACTGACCACAGTTGGCTGAAATCAGAATATTCTGCAAAACTTTGTAGTTTGCAGCAACACATGTGGCATGAATTAAATAAATATTTTTACAGCCTCTGTCTGTTTTTTTTTTTTCTCTCTTTTCAACGGGAAAAAGAGGACTGGGTGAGAGTCAGATACCCCTCCCCCACCTGCATATTGCGTCATCATCTCCAGGAAAACGTGTGTTACATTAATACCGACATGTAGATTTTTACACGAAAAGTCATATAACATACTATCAACATACAGTAAAAACTAGCATTTTTATTAACAGACAACAAAAACAGTAACTTATTTCCCCCGCGAACTATTTTTTTTTTTTTTTAATCATTTCTCCTATCTTACAGATAAGGTATCTTAGCTAACGTTCGGACTTGCTAGCGTAAAACTTAGCAATTACCCATCAAGCAACTTAAGCCAATTTCAACTATAAGCATGATACGGGTAAATTTAAACGTCCTCTCGTTTTCAGTTTTGGTTAGTATGTAGTTCTACGATTTACCGTCAACTCAATCTGCCACCTGGGTACCAGCTTTCAACGTCGTAGCTTGAAATCAAACTACAAATTGTAGCCAAGGCTACAGAAAAAGCTACCAATTTAAAAGTTCAAGAATTGATACTGCAGTCCAACGACACCGTTTATCAAATTCTAAATTCAAAACCAAGGTCAAATATAAACTTTTACCTATTTTGAATTCGAGAGACAAGTAGATGTGCAAAGGTCTCTGAAAATTCTGGAACATGAACGACTGGCAAACTCACGCACGATGCCGCTGTGTGTCTGTTGAGGCGCAAAGATCCTTTGCGACGGATGATGGATGATAGCGTTTGAAAAATGCAGATCAATTGTAGTCGCAATTTTAGTACTAGAAACCTCTAACAGAGAGAAGTAGGAGCTAAAGAGCAGATTAATTCAACAATGCATTTACTAAACAATTATTTTTCTAAAAAAAAAGTAGAAAAAACTAATAATTGTTCATGTACATGATATTTTTTTTTGTTTGACATTTTACTAAAATCTTACCGTCAAAGACAAATATGTTTTACTAATAAAACATACTATTTGGCTCTCGCAAATATTATTTAAGAAAAAGGAGGGAAAATGGCTCTTTGGATTGTAGATGTTTCCAACCCCTGCCCTTCCCAGCTGGCAGTTGACTAGTAGTAACTAAACCATTCACCTCTGCATTATGGGAAAAGTTTAAGGAACTAGGTGTTTTGTTCATAAGTGATGGTAGGAGGGTACTGGAGATGGATAGACAGATTGGGGTTTCATTTGCAGAATTGTGGGCACACAATTCTGCAATTGTGTGCCCACCATAGATGACATTCTGATTCTCATCTATGGTGATATGACATGGTCCATGACTGAAAGAACAAGATCCTGGACAGAAGAAGCCTACATAAACTTTCTCCAATGGATGGCTAGATTCAACTTTAGAGACCAGGGTGGTGAGCTTGAAGCAGAACCGCTTCTTCTCCACTTCGAAACGAGTGGAAAAGTGGAGAGACCCTGGTGCCTGTGACCTGATCTTCAGATAAGCCAAAGACAATGGCCAGAAGTGAGAATGGACAGATATACAAGAATCAATTCTGCTCTGTTGCTAGGCAGAGAAAGAAACAAAGAGGCTATACCAACCAGCTTGGTGATTGGTTACAGGCCTTCAGCACCAACTCTGGTGAACGTAACATAACTGTGAATGTGAACATAACATCTGATTTAAGTTGAAAAAAATGATGTAATCAAAAAGTATTTCTGGAATTTAAAAAACAAAAATAGCAGAGTAAAAAATAATTGCATCATGACAAAATTCATAGCTATAGAAAAAAACATTTCCAAGCTACCCTTTTTTTTAACACAATAAAGAATTTAAATTCTGTATGCATGCTAGAGCAGAATAAAGTGCTTCCAGCGACAATATTTATTGTTTATGGTGTATATGTATATGCCTGACCTCTAAATGGCTTACCAAGATCAACAGATAAAAAATAAAATTAAAACAACAAAGCTTTTGTGCCACCATAAAGTCTCATTATAATATAAACTGTAAGTTTGTGATGGTGTCTGGAAATCTTTTGGTTAAGCTATGTTTGTTCTTTATTGGCAGAGGTGGCGGAGTAGCTAGAAATTATTATCATTTTTGATTACATGAAGTAGCTGTGGTGTTACTTCAAAATAATATAACTTAGGTAGAAGTAAGAGTTAAGGTGAAGTAAATCTACTTTTTTCTAAAGGTTTCTCAAGTAAATGTTACTATACACCTCTGGGTATTGGTATCAGAATGATTTCAAATGGACACCTTTAACAGTAAGAGTGGCTCAATATAGGCATAGGTATTTACCTTCATATCTTTATCTTCCCACATCAGTCTTCAAGTTTAAACTATTGATGAGATCAGAAACTAAAACTGTACAAAGATTTGGACTATTATTGCATATTGGTTGCACACTGAACCTCCTTAAATTCATCCTGTGATTCCCTGCCACAAACACATGAAAAACAATTTAATGCTTATAAGATTAACTTTGTCAAATGATCAGATAAATCTTGTTTATAGGATCTCAATTAACAAGCTAAAACATCTTCTTCAAAAGACATATTTATTGTTGTTGAAATTCATTAAAACATTAATTAGATCTTTTACAATTAGCAAACAGATTTTTAGGTGTATTTGAAACTGAAAAATTTAGATGTTCTTAAGTTACTAACTTTATAAGCTGACTGTTTTTGATAAAACCTTTGGAGGGAAACTTGTCATGCCAAGTGCTATAAGGGCACAGTCAGAACTGGAAATTTCTAGTTTGTCCTGAGTTACGTTTCAGCAGCAATATCACTTCCTGATCTGTTTTGGCTCAAGTCACATCTCACTTTAGACCATTCAGGCATATGTTTCCATTATGTTTGTTTCATTTCTCTCAGTGCAATGGTGAGGTAGTGGGATGAAGTGAAAAGGGGGCTTCCTCTCTCTTTCACCTTTGATAAAAGATAGTTGAGGTGCGGAGTAATATCCTCCTTACGTAAGTGCATAATGACCCTTTGAGAGGCCATGTTTGTCTTTGGGGAATCCCCCTTTGATGAGATTGCTTAAAATAGCTGCTTGCTTCAGATTGCTTTATCATATTATTCTAAAATAAGGACTTACTATGCATTTATGTGTGTTGTTATTTTTTTATATCTTGACAGACTAGTATCCAGTTTTAGATGATGACAACATAACATGCATTACAGGACAGTCAGAGCTTCAAAACTCCCCACTTTGGTATGTACTTTTTTCCAAAATGTAACAAAGTGCTTCTAAGTTGATCTACCCTCTAAACAAACTTCCTTTTAAAAAGTTAATTTGTACCTACCTGAGTTTATGAAATGAAGAACTCTGAAAGTGGTAAAGACATAGGTATTTACCTTCATATCTTTATCTTCCCACATCAGTCTTCACCTTACAGGATGTGGCTATTGTGTGGTTGGGCAAGACGGGGTGGGAAGAAAGCCTGACGTTGTGTTTAGCCAAATGGTTGAATTGAAACCTTTCATGCGATGGAGGGTCGCTGTCAGCAGATGTAATCATAAAGGAGCTTCAGTGGGGACAGTGATTAGCGATTATGAGAGTGTATGAAGTAAAGTGGAACAAACAGCCCACAGGCAGAGAAATGTGAAGGTTGCCACAGGAACAAACATGGTTTAACACCCCCACATTGTTAAAGTTTGAATTTTCAGGTTTGATCAGTCAAACTTGAAAAGGGAAAGGGCGCAGGGTGAAATGACTTGTCATGCCTCATCCTCTTGTTCCCATAAGCAGTTAAAAAAAGGAACAAGTTGAGTCACTCTGATGCATGCCTGGCCTTCAGCCACAACATTTTACATTTTAATAAATCTGGAAGAGGACTTTGTTTTCTTCATTTCTAGGGGACATTTCTTCAGTTAGTGGTGGTAAGCAGTAATATCCGTGACAGTGAAATATAATGCATATAAGTCTTTTATTTTATTGTTCCAGTGGAAAAATTTGAAAGCAAATGTTATAATGTGAGTGAAAATATACAAAATCTGCAGCACTGTGAAAGAAAGCGATAAAAAGTCTTTTTGTTGTGCGTCTGTTCAGCTCGGAAAAGTCAGAGCAGGCTATCGGAAATGAAACACTCCCCACTGGAAATATTTGTTGTTAATAATAACGTCTCTTCTATCTGGAAAAGCTAAACCCCAACATGAGGCCATTAAAGGTCTCGGAATTTCCCCCATTAGAGACTCTGATTATCAGGACACATCTAGCAGAGACAGATAGAAAGTGCCCTCCTTTCTTATCTATAATATTTATGGAAAACAAGTCTAAAAAATAAAACATGCATCACAGTGAATTATTGGAGAAGCACATATAGAGTCATAACACACAGAATCTGATGTAATTCGTGACACCACAAAAATGTAAAAACTGCACATGCAAGGCAAATATGCAAATCAACTTTCCATGGTTGGAGTCTTACTTCAGCTTCCACCTCCAGTTATGATCAATAGTGTAATAGTAACCCATTAAAATGATTGGAAAGTTATTTCTAAGTTTTAACATTTTGCAAATATGCAAATACTTTATAAGACTCTTATTTAGCCATGAAGTCACCTACTGACCTGTTTCTTAGCTCATTCCAACGTGACATCTATTTTCCTTTTGTTTAACAGCAGAGGGCAGTGTGAGAAAGCAAATCAAGCTGCATTGTTCACTGCAAATTGGAGTTTGCAAACTTGCTTGTGATAGATGAAAAATAAGAAAAACATTTTCAGAGTGAGTCAGTGGCCACATTTGAGTCACTGGGTTTAAAACATTTTGCAGCAACATGTTGCAAAGGCAAAACACACTGTTTCCTCTCAGTTGACATCATGAAATCTGCTTTATCTGGAAAATGTGATTGAATTGAACCTAATGTCTGGAAAGCAAAAGTGAAAATATTTTGAAAGGTTTTATTATTATCATGGACAATGCAATCTAAGAAGTCAAAGAGAGAAATCCGTGAACTTTATGATATTTGCAATATGTTGTTTGTGCACATTTAGACAAAAAACGTTTTCTCTGTGTATTACAGAATTACAAGTTTATGATCAATTATGAGACCTAAAAGCAGGCATGCACATGCAGAGGTATAACAAGTATTTGCCCCCTTAAGGGTTTCTTCTGTTTTTGCACTTTGTTACACCTAAAGGAAAATAAAACCCTTGCAAACCAACTTCTGTGAAAAGTAATTGTCCCGAAGTTTACATCTTCCTGTTAAAAGTTCACAATAACAAGCTGAGCCTTTTAGAGAAATGGTAATCCACTTTTTTTTTTTTTGCAGAATTGTGCACACACTGGACAGTTTTATAACATGAAAAGTTTATTTAAGGTCATATCAAAGGATCTCAATTGAATTTAAATCCAGACTTTTACAATCTTTATTTTATTTTATTCTAGCTAATCCCAACTTGCTGGTGTGCTTCAGATCATTGTCCTACTGCATGACAAAAGTGTCATTAATTGATGCACAGTCAAGTCCAATAAGTCACTTATGTCTTGAAGCAGCAAATCTGCCTCAGACATCTCAAAGCCTTTGAAATGTTTTTTTTTTTTAACACTTTTTGCACTGGTAGAATTTTCACAACTCTTTAAACTACTGTAGAATGCAGTGTGATTTCTTGCAATTTAGGGAATTTTTTAACCTACTTTGTGTTGTCACACACAAAGTAGGTTAAAGTTATTTCTTGATTCTACTCATTCCACAGTAAGTAAGCACATATGTGGCAAGGCACGTTAAACTTAGCTTTTCAAAACAATTTAATTAACAACACTTAATTCATAATTTATTTTGCTTTTTCACATATGACCAAACTGATTTTGCATTTAGTCAAGTTGCCTTTGTCTGATATCATGATTTGAAGACTCTAAATGTGACAAAAAAAGTCTAAAGGGGCAAATTCTTTTTAGTTTTGCTGTATGTATATTTTGACACAAAAGTAACAGTCAACAGAAAAGCTACATGAGTTATAATACTGAACAGAGTCTCAGACCGTAGAAACCAGAACCCAGTGCCCCATGGCTAACGTATGTTTGCTCTGACAGCACCCTGTCATTGATAAATAACAGCCGCTCCTCTCTGGCCTGCTGCTGCAGTCACATTCAGCTGCAGCCCTCCAATGTGTCTCCACATCCAAGATTGAATCTTCCCCATTCATTAGACTAAGTGGATGAGGCTCTCTAATAGGGGCTCCCTTCCCCTCAATAATTGCCGTTGATTGGCGTAAATTAGACCCTAGTTGCCAGACGAGTGATTCTCGACGACGATAATCTGATTCCCAACTCAAACTAATAGGATTTTAACTCTGGCTTTGGCCTAATGTCCGTCTGCAAACCCTGGCTATGGCCCTATGCCCCATCCAGCCGACGTCCTGTGGATCATATTTGAGGCAGACCGGGCTGAAGCTGAAGCAGCGTGTGGATTCTGAGGGGTTGGGGGTCATGTTCTCATCTATTCATGTGCTGCATCAATTGGTCATTCATGTGTCGCTTACATCATCAGCGGGATATGCTGTGAATGAGACTGCTGGAGCAAAAAGCGGATGTTGCATGACTAGAGTAATACACAGCAGCAGAATGTTTTATAGGATATTATAATTATAGGATTAAGGAGTGAAAGATGAGCTTAAAGGAAAGCTATTTTTAATGCAGTATAAATGTGATTTAAACTTTAAAAAAATAACTCTATGAAATCCAGATATCTTAGTTTTGTGCAAGCAAGCGATCTTCTACAGTTTCATGTGCAGAACAGCTCAACAGTAGTGGTAACTTAGGTTTTAAGCCAATTCCAACCTCATTGGAGGCAAAATAACAACAATTTACCACGTATCAAGGAAACAGTCTATTAAATGTGTTTAAATATTTATGCTGTAAAGCTACTTGCAACATTCTGTAAAAGTCTGAGAAATAGACCACTTTAACCAAAATGGACCTAGTTGTTTTGCCGTTTAACAACCGATTAGGCAATTTTTCTTGCTTGCTTTCCATCCCAGTTGACATTTTGCTTCAGCTACCAGTCTAGAAGCTTTTCTATGTCTGTTCCCAACAACATAAAGTCTATAAGTGAAGCACAGTTAATGTTCTTTTGTCATTTAGTTGATAAGGGGACGTTGCTACTACTAAGGCCTGAGGACTAATGAATCTCCACTCCATTACCGCTGAATCGGACAGATTGCTCTCCCGGAGAAATGAATTGAGTTTTTTGTATTTGTGAGATCATTCTCCCTCCATTAACTGCTCTTTATCCCGTCTCTTCATCACAGGCAAATCAGGTTAGGCAGCCATGATTAGCTGGGGTGGCCTCCCTTTTTAAAAGGTAATTGGGTTTGGCGGCTCAGCTGATAGTGCCATTAGGACCAATAAAGGCTGGGCTTGGCTCATCGAGTGAAACAGATTCTTCAGCAGCAGATGGCAGATGGAGGGAGAGGGTGCTGATGCATTGAAGCCCAAAACAAAGTTTGTGTAACCGAAGTAGTTTGGGGGCATCCTCTGGTTGGATATTTGCTCACCAGACCCCCAGACGAATTGAAATTTTGTCTGAAAAAGACAAAATTATTGTATTTGTTTAAAAAGATTAGACCTTTTTAAACAAATACAAAGCCTTACAAATTATTCCCATTCTCTAAATATTTTTAATATATATTTTGTCATGCTACAACCACAATCGTAAACGTGTCGCTCCAGAAGAAGTTGTCCTATTATGTATGTCTGTCACTCTGAACACACCTTCAGCAGCATTATGCTGTGGGGAGGCTTTTCTTTAACAGGGATAGTGAATGGGATGATGAAGGTTGCTAAATATGGGGCAATTTTGGAAAAAAACTTGTTAGGTGCTATAAAAGGACTGAGAATGTAGCGGGAATTCAGCTTTCAGCAGGACAACAATCCTGAAAACGCACCCAGAATTACAATGGAGTGGTTTATGCCCAGCCATTTATGTTTCTGAATGTCCTAGTCAAAGTCCAGACCTGTCTCCAATTAGAAAAATTGATGTTCACAGATGTTTTCCATCTAACATGACTAATCTTGAACTGGTAGAAATATAACCCAAAAGACTTGCAGCTGTGACTGCAGTGACTAGTGGATCTACAAGGTACAATCATATTCAGTATTATTCAAAACATGATTTATTTCTGTGACTGAATTCCCAAAGTGAAAGACATTATATAGATTATTTACACACAGATTGATGTTTTCAAGCTATCATTTGTGTTAACTATGATGATTTTCAATTTATAGCTAGTAAAAAGTGCAACCTTTAAAATTAGAATACTACATCAGACCAACAACAACTAAATTTTTAATTCAGAAATTTGGCCTAATGAAAAGTATGTCTGCTTAAAGGTTCTTATTTTAAAAAATATTTCAAATCTGCAAGGCAGGGCCTGCATACAAACATGTGACATATTTTTTTTCAAATTTGTTTTAAGAATAACATCGAAAGCAATCATACATTACATTGTGTTGGTATATTTCATTATATATTTTTAGTGAAGTTTGTGATTAACTTTATAAAATGTTTATGGGGTACAAATACTTTTGCAAAGCACTGTAAGCAATTTTTCACATGGAAATGTTCCAGTAGAAAACATTTGTAACATGTTCACCAATACTTCATTGTTTATACTCCTTAAAACATGAATATTATAACTTATCAAAGTTGCTCCAACTATAAAAACTGAATTCTTGAGGGCAACTTGAACTGGTAGGCAGGTAAACAATACGCAGCATCTAAAGCTTATCAGGGGTGTTGAATGAAAACATGCTGTGCTACCAACAATCGATAGCCTCCATCTGTATCTCCCCCTGTCATCGGTACTAAAGGAAAGGTGAACTTGCCAATTCCGAGAATTCCCGTAAAGCTCCAGATAACCTTACTGTATCTGGGGCTTTGTCCTATAGGAAAAGGTGCATTAGTGGTGACAGGAGGGCCGTCGGGGACTGGTGCTGATGGGAGATTTAGACGGCTGGAGGTGGGCCTGTGTATTGTGTGGCTGGTCATTGCTGTGACTGTGTCCCGCTTATCTTTTTTTACTGAGGTGGTCCAATCCCCACTGCTCCTCTTATCTGTGGGTTAGGCTTTGTTTTTCCCCACTTTTTTTTCTTCCCGGAATCTCAACCAGCTGAAAAGTGCGTTTAAAGGGGCCACCCCTTTCTTTTGTATCATCTTCAGCCCATGTGTGGGTTTTGATTTCATGACATGCTACATTCACCTATAAAAACTGAGTCTTCTCTGACCTCATCAACCTTGAGGATTGTTATCACTTGATGCAAACCCAAACAACTGACGACCACAGCTTCAACTGTAGAAACAGAATGTGCTGATATAATTGAAATGCACTGTTCTCTTTGCTTCTGTGAGCTTGTTTTGGTGCCTGCACACACCCAGTGATATACTGCTGAAGCATAACAAGAAGACTGTGGTGCATTTTCACCTGAGAGCTGCACATTTCCAGCCCTCCTAAATAAAACATTGTGTCGCCAGGCGCCGGTAAATGTCCCTCAAAGAGCAGAGGAAGGAAGGGTGAGGGTAAAAAGCGTCCAGGTTAAGTTGTTTGAAAGGCCTTGGGTATTAAGAGGCATTTTACACTTAAGAAGTTGGTTTCGCTGGGTTTTCTGTTTCCCCTCTTATTGATTGATGCTCAACTATCAATGCATAATAGAAAAGCACTCAGAGCAAATGCAGGGTTATGGCCTTGGGAGGGAGTCGGCTGACGAGACTGCAGCACCCCCCCACTCCAATGCCATTATTGGCCCATAAAGGATCCCTGGGGAAGTCCACGGTGTTCAGATCAGCACACACCAAATACCCAATTAAAAAAGGCTTTAAATTCCCCCCTCTTTCCTGGGCAAAAATCAATCTGAATTCAATCTATTCGGCTAGGATTCCGACAGAGCAGGTAATTGCCCATAATCGGTCAGCTAGGTGACAACAGCTTAAAGGGGAGACACTAATACAATCAGGTGTTTGCTTTCAGCGCCCGTCCCAGGCCCAGACCTTGGCTGTCGAAAAACAGGTAGAGTGCAGTTTATGTAGCCATCAGACAAAAGCGTATATATAAAGTTACACAAGTCTTCTATTGTGGGCCGCGCTCAGCAGCTGATAAAGAGATCCTGTGAAGTACTGCAGGAATGATACTTCCTAAATGACCCGTCATAAAGCTGCAATGAACGTATTCAGCCATCATCCTCAGAAATAGCTTGTCAAGAAGCTGGAAGCGATACAGCACTCGTACTCCTCCATAAAAGGTTCACACTATCAACATACACAGCAAGCAGACGACAACTGCAGACATGTCAGGATGATTTCAGAGAAATTCCACGCTCCTCGTAAAGACCCAACAAACTAAATGGTTGCATTAGATAAGTAGGATACTTAATGGTAGTATATTACTGTACATAACCCCGTCCCAAAGGCTGAATGTTGTTTTTCCTAATGCACAACCCAGAGTGCAGCCTAATGTTGTTTTTTTTTCTTCTGAAGGAGCTCTCTGGACAAATATCCCCTTTTAGTTGGCCGCCACAATGTATGATAAGGCAAATATTACAGATGCTTTGATTAATAAAATACTTAATGGATTTGGAAAGATCTTGATGCCAAGGCCAGCTGTCAGATCTGTGAATCGGGCTTCTTGTGCTGCTCAAAGCTGCAAATTAGTTTTATTATATTCAAAAGATATCTGTTCAACTTGCTTTAATTCTACGTTTGACTGGCTGGTAACATGATGTCTCAGGGTCAGCAGGGGTCAAAGGGTTAGCGGCAGGAGGGTACAATTAATGGATCTCTCAATAAAAACGGGAGCTAATATTACCCTGGCTCGACTGCAGAGAAGTGAAGAGGGAATTCCTCGTAGCAGAGAGGCAAGCAGGGCAAACAGCTTGGCTCTTGAAATTACTTTCTGTAATGGGTCCAGCCTTCTAAAGTGGAGGCGCACTTTTAATTGAACAATCAGAAGGAAACAAAGCAGCCAATCCTCGGACACAGAGTGGAAAGCCAATCGAATTTGTTTCATTTCCTGCCAGCTCCATCGCAGTTTAAGACCATCAGGCAGTACATCAATGCAGTTGATTATGAATATATCAAATATACAGCTTCTCTGAGAGGTTTCTTACATTTATAAGCACACCAATTTTTTTTTTTTTTTTTCAATCATAGAGTAGCTTGCTTGGAGTATTAGGATGAAAAAATGCCCCTATTAATATCTACTTTGTATCTTAATGTCCACTGGAAAAAAACATATGTTTATGGAGAATTGGAAAACACAAAATAGCAGCTGAAATGTCAAAAATCTAAACAGTTTCTTAAGGTCTTAAAAACTAAAAATATGTTTAATGAGAGGAACAAATATTTTTAAGAAGTCCCTGTTTTCCGTCAGCCATTCTGATCTTCAACAGCTGTGTTCAGCTCACTGAGGGAGAATGCGACTGGCGTTTAATTGAATGTGTAATTCATTATCTGTCCAGAAGGTGGCGTCTAAGGCTTCCAAACCACAGTTTCTTCACGTAGTATGAAGTCAGCAGCAGACAACGTGAATGGCTGCATTTTATTTTGTCTTAGAAAAAAAGAAAACATTTAGTGGATGGGGATTTTAAAATACCTACTGCTGTAAGGGTTCAATCCCATGAAGAAATACTACACTGAAAAAAACTTTCTGTTCCAGTTTCACTTGTAGAAAAATCAAAGGCAGACTGTCATGTTCCCAACATTTAACACGTAGTTTATAGAAAGCCTATTGTTTTTTTTTTAAGATATGTGCCTCAATTTCTACTGTCAACACAGCAATTTATAAACTACCATCTTAAAATAAGTCTTCAAATAAGTTTAATTCTAATAAATTTTTATTTTCATTATTTAAGTCTTTTTAGGAGTTAAATAAAACACAAAAAATCAACAAATAAAACAAAAAAAAAATTACTTAATCAAAATTCACCATAATTAACTAACTAAATAGTTTTATTTCAATTTAATAAAATAAAATATAACATATAACTTTGTAAGAGGATTTATAATGGGGAATTACAATTCCCCATTTTTAACATTGTTGTTAGAGATACATTCTGATGTACCAGCTTAAGGTACATACAGTGACTAATTTATTGCTTCTCAGTGTCTTTGCTATAAGGTATTTGATTACGTTGAAATTAACTGAATAAAATGGAAATGTATGTGAATAGATCTAAATTCTAATCTGAATTGGATTAAACTGGGATGATTGTTGTATTGCATTTATGAAGTAAGAAAAACCAAGCTTCTAACTGTAGTTTCATACATTAGTACTTAAAAAAGCTAAATAATGGTGGCATTCAGGAGCTTTCTACAGCCACAGCGTAACAGGGCAACTTTGAAGCTGTGAATGACTCAATCTACTGCTTTCACACAGTCGGGCGCAATGAGCGCTGCTTGTATTTGATTTCACAGAGAAGTGGTAAACATGCTGGTCTTTTTCACGTCTCTGTTGTTCTGACACGCTCAGCTGAGACAGAGCAGCTCTAAAGTGTCAGCTTGAGGATGTGGGCACTGCAGGTCAGCTTTCGCACACACAAACTTACACTTCTCACATTTCAGCCCACAGTATGGGTGGATGCTACTTCCAGCGTCCCGTTGCATGCTTTTGAGAAAATGCTGCTGTATATTAGAAAACATTCATTTGACTCATTGAAATAGGGTAAATCAATGCAGCTCTCACACTTTTACACTTGCTTTTACACTGCTTAAGTAGAAAATATGATCAGCAGAGAAGAGCAGCTTCCTGTACGAGTACAACAACTCTACTGATGACTCAATTATGTAAACACAGAAGGACAACATGAACTCCTTCTATACCCATTACTCATTTTTAATATGTACTTTTCTTCTAAGTACATATCAGAAGAAATATGTACTAAGTGAACCAAAAATATACTTAATATCGGGAAATACATTAGAGGAAAAAGTGACTGTAAGAAGAACCAATGCCTTTCAAGAAACACAGTGACCTTTTTCAAGGTGGCACATACTCTTTTTATTTTGAATACCTGCCAAGATATGGTTGTCCACCTGAAATGACAAGTCAGGCAAGGAAAGTATTTATGTCAAAGGGCGCAAAAGATTTGATATTATAGAGTCACGGGTGTCCAAAGTGCAGCCCCGGGGCTATTCGTGGCCCTCTGTACAATTTTGAATGGCCCTCGATGACATTTAAACAACAGCCTAATTTAAAATAAATGCTATTGTTTACTTCTAACTGAATATACAGTCAAATTAAAATCTTAATAAAATTCTATATTTATGGTGTAAAACACAAGTATTAATTCTTTATCAGATATAGTTTGCTTTTAATGAGATATAATAGTAAACAGCATTACAAACATTCAGTGACTTTTACTAAAAAGGCTTTTACTACTTAGGAGCGCTCACTTGTTAAACTTGGCAAAATACACCAAGAATGCACCACATCCTGTTCTTGCTGAAAACACACACATACACGCGCGCGCACACGCGCAGACACACAAGTCTAGAAAATGAAGATTAGCCTAAAAGATTTAGGTTTGCTGTTCCCTCTGCAACTGTTTTGGGGGATTTTTTTGCAATATCAAATCACAGATGTTTTAGTTCTGCTTTAAAAAGATTTGTAAGGCATTATATATATATATATATATATATATATATATATATATATGTATATATATATAGATAGGTATCTATATATATAATTTTTTTTTTTACCATATCAATAAGAGACTGTAATTTGACATCACTTAAGGCTGAGGCAACAGTGTAATAGAATTAAGAAATACTGCCATCTTCAGCTGGGAGGTCAGAGTCAGTTTCACAAAAACCAAATGTTTTTGTGAAACTCAGAATTATGTATTAGCAATGAAAAATATGGGGTCACGGATCTGTTTATTTTGTGGAAAGGATAGTTTTTTGTTGAGCAGGTAAAAATTAAAATAATAATTTATGTGAACAAAAATCAAATTTTGGATTAAGGTATGTTAGGCAAATCCAAAACCTGTAGAACAGCAGCCATCGAGTACTTGGAGTTTGACACACCAGGTTTGGATCAAAGATTATTCTTATGCTAGATTGGCCTAGTCAAAATCCATTTGGGAAATCTTGAAAACTGATTTTCAGAGACGCTCTTGGACCTAGTCCAAGCTGTTTTGCTAAGGACAGCTGGTGAAAATGTCAGAGCTTAATGTACAAAGCTGGTCTAGACATACTTTGAAAAATCTGGAGTTGCAAAGCCTGCAAAAGGTGGTTCCATAAAGTGTTGAATCAGAGAGGTTGAAGAGAAATGCCTATGTTTGTATATCTTACCAATGAAATCCACTGTGACAAAATATCAAATGTACAAGGGGAGTGAATACTATTGCAAGCCATTGTAAGCCAACAGGTGACATTAGTTGCAGCTCAATATCTTTGCAGCTGTGATCTGTTGATGAATAATTGTCTTTTACCTTCACCCTGAGTCCACCAAACCAACACGATGTGATATCAAGTTCGTAATGAGAAAGTGATAGTACAATGGCTACCTACTCTCTTAGGACTTATCATTCAGAAAGATGTTTCCTTTGTCTCCTGAAATAATATACGGCTGTTAGAGCTGATGAATCCCCAGAGACGGCTTTTATTAACTCCATCTCATTTTGATAGGTGTGATAGCACCAGCATTTTCAGAGCGGGACACTGCAGCTGCTCAGGCACCTGGAGGTTTTCCTGTTCAGCCCCTGAGGATGTGAGTGGGACACAAACCTCACCCTCCCCGTCTTCTAACTCACTGTCTGCCTGTCTTCTGTAGAATCCTGTCAGGCCCGAAGGCCATCCTGTTGTCACTGAGTAAATCAGCGTTCCCTGCCCTGTTGACGTCCCCTCGCTGCTTGCCCGTCAATAGAAGCTGTCCGCGCATTGATATTCCACCCCCCTTTGTCCTCTACCTCGCTTTATTATTTTAATTAATCAGAGTCGCCGCACCTGTCTGTCAATTCTGCCAGTTGCCATTCCATACAAAAAGGGAAAGTAATTAAAGAGGCTGGCAAGGCATGCCGGAGGTTTGGTTTTGGGGCAAAGATGGCAGCGCAACGTTGACAAGATGAATTGGATACAGATGCCAGAGCTTTCATTAAATCCACTCCTCCTTCCTGTCTCTCTTTCAGCACCTGAAGCCCTTTTTATGTTTGCAAGACAATAGCCAGGTAGGGAAAGAGTTAATAAAGCAGGGGCTGTGGTGTTTCTAATTGTAAAGATGAACAAATGATTGCTGGAGGAAACACAAGCTCATAGAAGCCTTTACAGTAAGTAGCTTAAGTATCTAATAGCTTCTATATAACTTACACTTTTAACATGTATTATCTTCAGAAAGTTTTAGTAGATGTTTGTCCACAGCTCAGTACGATCTAATATTCTATTCGATATTAAAAACGGACTTGAATTTATTCCTTTTAAATCAAATTTGGTACCAATTAAGGAAATACATAAAGGATTTTATTCTTTAAATGGTCTAGTCACATTTGTCAAACAATGTGGAAATGATTGCAAAAAATACCTGTATCTGTTTTGAAGTTCCTCTGAAAAAAGATTATATTTCAGGGAGAATAGAAAATAAATGTCTGGTGTAAATGTTAGCCAATCAGAAAACAAGAAAGTTAACATAAACTAAATATAATTTCCAAAACTAATACCTAAAAACATTCAAAAATAATAAAAAAAAACTGATATAAAGGAATACCAATGTTTATGTCAAACAGATTTATATAGCACATTTAAAAACAACTGTTGTTAAAACAGCAAATATAATACAACTGTAATGAACTTGAGGTGTAGATTGTTTTTAGAGAGCACTGAACGTAAATATGCTGTTCTTTACATGACAGACCAACAGTGACTCTCCCTGCCATCATTAAACATGGTGCTCAAGTAATCTACCATAAGCCTCTCCTCTTTATTTAAAGTTAACAATAAACATTTGAGAATTTTCATACCGTTACCACATCCATGCTCAGTATGAGGGATTGCTGCAACATTACAGATTCAATCGAATGTCCACAGAAAGTGAAAGCTTATGCTTCAAGCATCAAAACCGATTTTAAGTTGGGTCGGCACCCTCTTCTGATATTACTGCTTGCAGACTGACAGCTGATATGACATGCAGTCATGATTGCACGTCATATTACAGGACTTTAAAACTGCACTTTATCAAACAGGATGAAGTGAGATTCAAGGGAAAAAGCAACCTAAATCTGAGGGGAAAGGAAACAACATACAGTAGTTCATGCCACAGCTAGGAAATGCCACAGCTGTCGACTCGAAGAGAGTCGACAGTGCTGGTGTTTGTGAGCATAAAGTTTCTGAAGTAAGGTAATGCTTTTCCTTACAGTAGTTTATATGAAGCAGTTTTCTTCATCGGTACAAATCACCTGTTGATGTAAGCAAATAAATATATACATATTTTTAATTTGATGAGTTCTCTTTTAGCTTCTTTAGTAGTTTAGAGTGGCTCTTTAGAGCCAAACAAAAAGTTGTTGTGGGAAAAGTAACTACAGATGAACTTCACAGTTTGAGTGACCATACAGAATAATATTTTGTCACCTGCATTGCTTTAATTTAGTTTGTGTCTTTTTAATTTTAAATATATTCAGGAATATAGAGTATGCTAATCTGGTTACATAGTTGGTGGGAGGAAACAATGCTGGTCAGAACTTGAGCAGAAATAACCTGAATACTATTTTGATGGAATTGCTTGCCTCTTTGCTACTTTGTGTTTTCTTTGACTCTGACACGCTTAGTCACTTATCTCATACATGGGAATGAAAAGCGGTTTGCATGAGCTAGACCGAAATGAAAAGTTGTAAACATTATTGTATTAGTCCTGTAAACAAGAAACCAGAGAGAAACCTTGAATTGTTTTCTGCAGAAAGAACTGCAGTCATCTCCATTCACTATCAGTCCTCTCTGCCCTTGTTCTCATTTTGAAATCATTACCCATGACTTTATTGCTGTCACATCTTAAGTCACATCTCATGTAGCTGTTTGTCTCCGTGCTTCAATAACTTCTGTTTTCAAAGCACCTTCATGCTCACGCTGAGGAAAAGAAACATCTTTGTCATACGCATTAGGACAGCCTTTCGGGGGCAACTCTGTGTCAATAAGCTTGCTGCAGGCAAAGCGACAGCAGGCGGCAATGGACAATCAGAGTGTCTGCAGGGAGACATAACATGGCGGGAGCTCAGAGAGGCTCTGAATCTAAGTGGGAACTTGGGGTCTTTCACAGCATTCTGGGTAATGATCTGCATTATGAACCATCAGGGCACTTTACGAGAGTCCCTGAGAGGGCAGTAGAGGGCCTGTTCCCTTGCAGTCAAAGGGAGACACAACGCCATGCGTCCTGAAGAATGAGGACCCATTTGGAACTGTTAGCTGAAGCCCACCGCTGTCTCCCCTCCCCTCTTCCCATCCAACGTTAGTGTCATCTTCACTGAAAAAGGAGCAAAGTGCTTTAAAAGGGAAGATGGGAATACAATGAGGGGGAGGGTTCGGGGAAAATGCGATTATCATCAGAAAAATGCTATGAGACCGAGAGCGTTTAATGCACAAATGCACAAAAAGTGATATTTTATTACAGCTTGAAGGCTTTCAAAAATTACTGGAAAAGGCAGGAAAATGTGTCTGAGATGGAGACTTTGAAAGGCCTGTTTAACAGGACGTAATCGGTTTAACCCTGCTGTGTCCTGTCCTTTTCACACCAAGATATGTTTTTCTGACCCCTGATTTGATTAAGTAAAACTTCATTTTGGGGCAAAAAACCACTTTGTTGCTATTACTGGTGCATTTTCAAAATGGATGGATTCAAAAAGATAATTTTTTATGTCGCTCTCAGATGGTTTACTTGACTGACAGTTCATACACAGGCATGCGTGTGTTGGGGTGCGTGTGTGTCTCTCATTTTAAAGGGAAAAGTGTCAGATTTCTGCAATTTGAGAGAAAAGTGTTTAGGATGACTATGAGTTACAAAGCTTCTAACAGAGGAGTATTTCCTGATTTCATTTAACTCTAATCTGTTTCAGAAATTAAAGTTAGAAACTCTTCCTATAACCCTCTGTGCATCCATGGTCGCTCAGTAACACATGTTTACCAGTTTTGATGTGATTTTACTGGAATTGATTATACTTATGCAAACCAAAATATGCCCTTGTTTCTGAAAGAAAGTCAATACCTCTGGAATGATGTGTTTTCTTGTATTTATACACATTCAGTAGCAAGGTAAGTGAGTTACTTTATTTTAGTTTGTTTAATTTAAATTAAGTTTCATTGTGCTTTTGCTACATGTTGAAGTCAACTTCACAGTAATGTTTCTAGTAAACAAAAGTGCCAATGTTAGTGATACACCATTCAACCAAAGAGAAATCTGACTTTTTCCCCTCAACTGGTTCAGATCAGTGATTGTCAGGCCAATTTCAGAGAGAAAGTTTATATTTTTCTGGCTCGTTAAATGAATTAAAATGGGCAATTCGCTCTTTTTTGTCTTCAAACACATCCAAACTTCAAATAAAGATTCACTTGCAAGTTTTTTCCAGCTGAGTGTTCAGTTTTTTCTTTCTTTATTATAAACAATATGGAGTTTGACTTGCTGACTCTTAGTCTAACCAGATCAGAGAACAAATTGGCAAATTTCAACCTCTGTCAGGTAACCAGCAGCACATTTTTTGTTTTGTATTCAATATTTGCTCCATATATCTGTTGCATTAAGACAAGGTTGAGACAAATAAGTTTGTTTTAGTTGTAGAATTTAGAAAGAAAAGAGAAGCAGGCCAAAATCAAAGTCTGATTGGTATTATTTTGAGTTTAATGAATGATATTCAGAATAGAAAATTTTTTATTAATCATAAAAGAGAACAATATAGCTTTTTTCTGGCTTTTGGATCGGAGGTTAGATACAATTAAGCCTGATTTTGTTTTTGCATCAACAATTTGAAAATTTCTTTGCCCTTGAAAAATTATTGCCTACAACATTGAGGAACAAAGATTAATAAAGTTGAAAATAAATGGCTGTTCACAGTCATAATGAAGATGATTTGTTTATAAACAATCTGTCAGCCACAACTAGACTGAGAGGTCAGGTTTTTATTTAATGATCGACGCAATCCTTTTTTATTTATCACTTTTGGTGCATTTAGTGAAAATCAACATTGGCCTTTACAAGTCTGGTGAATACAGACTTGCAAAGGCCAATAATTATTCCTCTCATTCTTTTTTCATTACACACAATGAGTTGAATAATAAACCTTTAAATTGTTTTATCTAAATGCATTTTTGTCTCAAAAGCATTCAGATTTTTGATGATGCACATTATCAGCTCATAAAAAGTATGTTTTCATTGTTTTCACTCTGTACACCTTGTTGTTTTATACGGAAGAATTTTTCCACCTGTTTTAGCTTAAAATAGAAAAATAATGCTTCTAATGATATAAAAAAATAATATAAAACATAAATGAAACATTGATGAAAACAATACTTTTATGGGTATTTAAATTAAAAAGCAGGTCATAGTCCCAGTTCAATCTTTTGGTTAATTAGTTGCAAGTAAATGCCATCAAAACTGAGGCCTCGATTATCTCATCAAACACTGGAGCTTCTCAATAATCAGTCTGAATTGAAACATCTTAAAACTGAGACAATTAGAGCTGACAAAATGAATGCCGCTTTCCAATTGAAATCCCAGTGTGGAACATCCCGACAAACTTAATCGCAAACTTAATGGCACTTGCTCCGAGGCCGTTTCTTACAAAACAACACCGTGTCAGAGGATGTAATCAAATTGTAATTTTGAAAAGCTCCTTGAACCTCATCGAACATCACATTTGCTCCACAATGGATCCACCCCATTTCTCTCTAAAAACCCTTCACACTGTGATCCATCTGACAAATCTCCATCTCCCCTTTCCCTTTTGTTGCTCTAATAGGTAACATTATCCCATATTAATGGTGCTCGCAGCTATATGCCGCTACTAGCCAAGCAAACGGGTGACTACAGATCAGCGGGGTGAGGCGGGCAGATCATTAACCATAATTACCTCCAGCTAATCCACTTCCAAGCGGTACAAAATAAACAGCCAGGCCCATTAGAGGAGCTGACTGTCAGCCTGCAAGTGGCCTGTGGCTCCTTTGGCAATGATCTGAACACACAGGGGGATAAAAGAAGAGGGGGAGAGTCTGCATGAGTGATGGTGGGTCTCAGAGCTCCTCTCCCACCTGACTGGAGAGGAGGGGGTGAAAACATGCATGGTGGCATGGTTGTTGGTTACATGCTGGCACCAGCGGTGCTTTTGTTTTGTTTCACCCCACCACATCCCTCACCCGCCTCCCTTTCATGTACCCAGATGGTGTTCATTTTGACCCCCTCATTTCTGCACCCTCTTCTCTGCTTCAACCTCCCATTCATTGTATGCCTGCAGGCGTTTTCCCACTCTTTTTCTCCTCAGTTGCACGCACGGACTCAGAGTTTACCCATATAATTGTGTCACGACACATTATTGTGCTCACTTCTGCTCTTTCAGCTTTATTTGCAGCAGTTATCATCTGCTAAATATTTAGATTACACAGAAAAATTATTCAGCTGTTGCTCTTTGGGCTCCAAAAGTCCAAAGCCCAAATATTTAACTTATTTCTTTCTCTGTTCAAACCAAATAAGGTTACATTTTAATATGCAAATCTAAACGTTTACTATTCATAAAAAGATCTAAAAGCAAATTTGCAGATTGGGTTGAAGACCTCCTAATGATTTGGCTGTGGACTCACTAGCCACTTTGTGTCTCCTTATTTTAAAACTATTATTATTATTTTGCTTGTTATGGTCACCATTTTTATTTTGGTTGTATTTCACTGCTGTCGTTTTCCTCAATGAACCTGTGAAAACTCAGCGATTCACTGTGTCTTACTTTTGTTCTTTTATAGAGCAAATCTGCGCCTGACACTGCAGGGCACCCAGTCCCGCCTCAGTGTTTGCCCAGACAGGCCAATTGAATAATCATCAACGAAAACTGCAAATTTTTAAATACTTCAAAGAAACACAAATACTTTTTATCAGTAGCATCAGCAAAATCATCAGTGAAACGACAACAACGACAAAAAACTGTTTAGAAAGTCACTTTTGACAAGCGGCTGAAAGATGCCGTTCGGGGGATGATTGTTTTCTACTTTCATCAGGCTGATACTTTTTACAGGATGATGTGTTAAAATGCTGTGGGTATGAGTCAATGTGTGTTGTGTTTTTTTCTTCATGTGGGTATTTTCTGGGGAAAACCCACACAGGACATAACAGATGAACGTTTCACAGGTTCACCTTCTCTTTTCACACATATTTAATCATGAAAATAAAATAATCTCACTATTGATATAATGTACATAAAATAATACAAAACATTACTGTAAGGAAAGGAACATTTATGCTGGACGCATTTATTTTCACTCTGCTCTCTTTCGTTTTTCTTTGATGTGTGTGACGCTGATGAAAAGGCTGCACCCCGCTGTTCACCCAAAGAGCAGCTTTGTAGCAGAAGGATGAGGGACGACTCATCTCAGTGTCACTTTGATGCTTGTGAACCTGCAGCAGCTGTTTCCATCCCCTAACTGACTGCTCAGAAGCTGAAGAATGACACATTAATCCTCTGTCAGATACGAGCTCATCTTGTTTTCGCTGCTGTGGTTTTGGTTTAAGCGGGAGATGATTGGCTTTTAAAAGCATGCAAAGCGTCAATCTGAAACAAACCCCACCACATCATCAGCGCCAGGCGAGTAACTTGCTGTGAGAGAGAAAGTGGGAAAGCGATGGAAATTAAATTTCCTCACAATTAGAACCTCTCCCTCATAATGAAATCTGAAAGGGGATTCTTCGGGCGTTGCTCATTATTTTCTTAGAAATCGCAGGCTTTTGACACAGGAAATTCAATTCATCAGGCACTTGGTAGACTTCATTTTAAATCAACGGGAAGTGAGAACAACCCTGCTAAAGGCGTTTTAATTCAGTGAGAGCTTTAGGCTGAGAGTCAGAAAAAAGAACAGAAAGAATTACAAATGTTAACCAGTTGGAAAAACTTGAAAATATAGTTTGTTGATTTGAAGCAGTGTTCTGCGGTGTAGTAATGAGCAGGCAGTATCTTACCCACTGTGGACAGTAGTCAGCATGGTCAGGAATCAAATAATCAGGCATAAATGGTGACATGAATGTCAGGCTAGCAGCCATATGTTTTAAATCTCTTCACCTATCACTTTAGTGTGATATTTTTTTTTCTCAGTATTCTTGGATGAACATTCTCTTTGTTTACCTGTAAGTCAGGGGTCTGCACCTTCAGTCCAGTCCCGTACAACTCACTTGCAAATTTTAGATGCATCCCTGCTCCAATGGAAAATGGCAACAGGTTGTTCATTAGATGCAGAGATTCATCCAGAAGTTGAAGGACAGTGGCACTTGAGGACTGGGATTGTGGAGCCCTAATGTGAGTACTATGAATATGTTGAAAAGATATTTCAAGGCTATAATAAACAATATTTCATCTCAAAATGATGTAGTTTGGTATATTCTGTCAAATCAATGTTAATCACAGGCAGTCATCAGATTCATTCGCAAAATGTTTGGTTTCCCAGTGAACTACAGCAGCAGTGAAAAACAAGTGGGTAACTAATTTGCATGCTTTGCAACATCGATTTCCCTCCAATAAACATGTTTACCATGTCCGGTGAACCACCTGGTTGGTTTCATGTCGACAGTAAATCCTTGTTGGTTAGGGCAAGAAAAACATAATAGAATCACCGTCATTTCTACAAAGCAAGTATGTTACAAAGACGGACAAACTCCCACTGATAAGATTTTAGTTTTGCCAGATAATGTACCACTCCACCAGTTGCAGAAGAGTGCTGTTCACATTCAGTTCAGTTCTGCTCAATTTCCTCCTTCTAAGAAGAGTTAATCTGCTCCACTGTCACCAGATGTTTGCTCACAATGAGGGATTGGGGCAAAATCAGTGACTCACTGCAATTGACTGAGCCACTTCCTATAATGTGGCTATAACGTATGAGTTTAATATATTATAATTATAATCCCAGTGACTTGTTATTACATCTGCGGTAACACTTTAGTTGACTGGTTGATAATAATACTGTCACTATTCCGTCATAAACAACACACCTGTCATGAACATGAGTAAGTCTTCGTGAATATTTATGACTGTTGTCATAAAGTGTCATTCGGTAAATCATGACACTTTTAATACAAAGTTGACATTATTCAAAATGTCTTTGTTATGACAACTTGACATCAACCAAGAAATCATGATCTGACATAAATTTGTTATAAAAGTATTACTGATTACACTTTAAAATATATATAGCTTTATGTTATTAAAGCTAAAGTTTAAAAATACATTTAAAAGATATTTTATACACTTTATAAAACTCTTTGTTCCTCAGTGTCTCACATTAAGCCAGACTAAACATTTTGTGTTTTTGATCAGTAGACAATTTGCCAAATGCCATAGTCTTTTAAAATCAAACCTTAGAAAACCGAAATCTCTAAAATCTCTTAATACTCAAAGAGAAATTATTGGCAATACTAAGATTCTAAGACTACTTTTAATTCAAATCTTCATTTAGAAATTGCTTTTCATTTCTTTGTAATGCATTACTAAACAAAAGAAGAAGTCACGTCCATCACTTAATTCATTTGTTAAAAATGCATTTGTGATCTTTAAATTTAAACTGAATGGTCAGTTTTCCGACAGGTAGTTTAAAAAAAAAAAAAACATTTCATGAGTGCCAAATTTGTGAACTTATTCATTAGTAGTTATTAAAACAGTTTATTTGTGTTTTACATTAACTGAACCAAATCTTTGAAAGAATATTAGCACTTCATATTATTTTTTGTATGTTTTTTTCATACATCAAGGCTTCCAGATCGTCACGCACTAACTTTAGGAACAAGACACGAGCCTACTCAAGGTTGGTAATCAATGCCTGCAAATAAATCACCTGACCTGAGAAAAAAAGGACAGCCAAGCTCCAAATCAGAGATCAGGTTCACATGACTTGCAACAACAGAGTTACTGGATTTCACCAACAGGTGCACTTGACAGAATTTCTGCGTGTTTTCCTTTTATTTTGAAACACACCTGCTCTTGCAAACTTTTCTGTTCTTTCAGATCAAGTGATCTTGTTTCCAGCAGTTATCCAGAGCAACACTAAAAGCCACCCAACCCAAGAGCAACCGGGAAACATTAACTGGCCGCTCCGCTACCCACTAATGGATCGGACCCATTTCATCAGCAATCTGACATTTAATGAATATATATTTTATCTTCCCATGCCAGTTATCGGAATTTCCTCCCCGTTCCGAGAAATGGTCGTCCTGGGACTCTTTGGAGCGGACCTTTTTTCTTCGACTGGCACCTGAACACCAATGATATTCTCTGCAACTGCTCCACAACCTTCCCTTGTTTTTTCCCCCTCTCTTCTCTCTCTGTCTTCAATATGGTTGGTGGATTAATAATTCATGGCCAGTTATTAGGGCCAGTTCAATAGGAGATCTGCTGATGGAGGGCCGGTGCTCGGCGAGTGTGCCCAGAGGGATGCTGCGTGTTGTTGTGTCAGCCCCCATCTGCCAGAATGCAATAAGGCAAACAATGGAGGCCTTGATTTCCACCAGCAGGCCCATAATCTTTAAATGGCTATTAGCTGAAGAGTGCAACCAGTCAATAACGACAAAATCCTTTTAAAAGCTTTTCTCTCTCTCTCTCCATCTCTCTTTCAATCTTTCTCTTCTCAAGTTTTTTCCTTTTTCACCATTTCTCAGTCTTGTTCCTTTTTCTGTCTTCTCTCAAGCTGAGGTAAGAATACAACTAAGCTCTTAATTTGAGAGTATAGAAAGCAGCATTTGCAGTAACAGGCAGACCATAAAATCAGATCAAAATATGTTTATCATCTTATTTCTTTTCAACTCCAGTAACAATTCTTTCATTCATACTGCTGTGGAGCTTTTTAACCTTGTGGTTAACATTTTTCATACTGACATATTTTCAGGGCTAGAACTGAAATAAGCAGAAGTGAAAAAGGAATTTTCTCTTCTGTCAAATGCTATTCAACAGGAGACAAGTCTTGAACCAGGAGGCAATTTTCTCTCTGACATTCTATGGATGACCAACTTCTGCTTTTGCCATCAATCACAAGAGATGCAGCTTGAAAAGGATTGAATTACTGTTTTCAAGGATAAGATTAAATTGTTTTTAATATACAATGTTATGAAAGCAATAACCTTTTTGATGACCACAATCATATCCTAATAAAACTGATATTCATTAGTGTCACAGAAAATTCCCTGCTTCCAATCCTGTTGAGCTAATACGCTAGCTGAATCCCAGCAGCTGGTACACAACAAAACCTGTTGTTCCTCATGGCTGACGAGGTAAACACGACCAGTGCAGGACGTAAGACAGATCAGCCACAAGGGACGAAGGAGACCTTGCTGTTTTGAACAAAAACAAGACAAACTCTAAATTGTAGGACTCACATACAGAACTAAGCAATTTACAAATGGAAACTCCTGATTCAGATGTTGAATCATTCTCTAATTCTGTTAATTTCTGTTTATTTATGTAGCTCCACTTCTCAACTAATGTCAGCTTCCAGGACTTTCCAAATTTAAATTCAATAATACTAAATCAAATTAAGGCCAAAACCAATACGAATCAATCTAAATTATTCCCGTTAAATCCAATCATGTAGTCAGATTCAGATCCAGTTACATACATTCAAATGTAGTGGATCATTTAATGCCAACTGATGACAAGTAATTTAAGAATTGGATTCAGTCGTTGACTTTGCAGCAATTTCTTATCTCAAAACCAGAGCTTAAGTGCTAGGCTAGGAATATTTTATGTAGGAAGAAAAAACAGAGTAAGCACAGTTAGAGGTAGCATTATCGGCATCGACGGGTTTGTCCAGAATAAAACCAGAAAATAAAGACTCTTATGTTGTGTATGTTGGCGGATGACCCCACTTGACAAAATGTCCAAAATGTACACAATCAAGTCACAAGGGCAGCATAAAATGAGGAAAACATGGATGATAATTTGGCCCAGACTGAAAGGGAACCTACATGAGAATCTGACAAGGACAGAAAGAAAGGCTGCAAGTGAGCTGCTGTGAAACTGGACAGTCTAGCCTTTAGATCTATTCCTGCCTTTACCTTGGCATATGTCCTGTTGCTTAGCAACACAGCTGGTAAAAATGAGGCTCAAAATCTTGCTGAGTTTTTTTGTCATTTAATCTTTTTTAAGTAGTTAAATGCATTAATAAATTAAATTAATTATTTTTTTCTGCAACAGCGCAACTGCTTTGAGAGATTGTGTTCGGTCCTGCCAGAGTGTGATACACTCATATTTAAAACTCCCGCTTTGTCCGCCATTTTTTTGACAAGAACAAAAATCTCCTTTTCGGCCAGGGTGAATCTTGGGATACAATGGGCTGTGAAGGATCACCTGGTCTGTCCTTCAAGTCCTATAAAAAGAAGGACGCATTTATGAGCTGCAGTTGGAGAACCTTTGGTGTATCGATGTGAAGTAATCAGCATTTTAAATGCAGCCTTTGAAGGATGCAGCCCCTAAATCTGGCAACACCCAATCCCTAAAATTAAACCAAACTACATCAAAAGTGAACAAAAACAAAAACTCAAAGCAAAAGTAACAAAGGTACATCAAAGTTAAGCAGATCAGAACAAGAATGGATAAATATGTGGTAAATGGATCAGGCACACTTTCAATACAAAACAAAAAATAGGAGAACTAACATGTTTTTTTTTTGTAAAACTTGGGGTATCTGTCCATTCTACAGACACATTTACAGTTGATTGTCTGGATACGAAGCAACGTGGGATCTAAAGAACCATTGCAACATGCTGGTTGATGTAATAACAGAAATATGCCAAAGTGTACGGTTTGCAATAAATGCAAGTAGTTTACATCTGCCAAAAAAAACAAAAAAGTTAACAGCAGCAATACCTGCAAGTAATACAAATATTATCTCAGACTGACGAGAAGCTGACGGTAGGTTCTACAGCCACCTAAACTTAAAGCAGCATAGCTACAGAAATAGCGCAGGGTTATCTAATTATAAACTTTATCACAGTAGAGAATATATGTGTCCCGGTTCCACTGAAATGGTTCCTAATTAGTGGCCATCTTGGTTCTATTGTACTTTTAGAATTTCTAAGAACTGAGGGAATATAGAGGACAGACAAATATTTCATATAAGATGAAAATCTTTTAGCACTTTATATGTCAGAACTGGTAATACTAGTAGAAATATGTTCTCTCCTGTCCCTTTTTCCTTATTGTTGTGCGATCATT
Organism: Girardinus metallicus; assembly: GCA_903067095.1. Taxonomy (NCBI): domain Eukaryota; kingdom Metazoa; phylum Chordata; class Actinopteri; order Cyprinodontiformes; family Poeciliidae; genus Girardinus; species Girardinus metallicus. The sequence continues at coordinate 61,189 of CAEGAE010026530.1, forward strand.
CCTCCGTCTTTACAATACATTATTACAATAATTATGCCTTGATATTATAAGTGCATTGAGAAGTCACTTGTGAACAAATTTCTAATTTTGTCTTCACTGAAATTATGAATATGATAATATTTTTAAGGAATCCGTCTAGGGGACGGAAAGATATCATAGAAAGATTTCTGTTTCTTTAACTGCTTACACTTTTAAAGCCTCTACTTCAAACATCTTGCACTTTGGTGAACATAATGTGCAAAATATAAGTCTGACAGGACCCCCAAGCAAATCAAATGAGTAGAAAATGAGACACAAAACATAAACTAAAGCCTGGAATATGCTGCCTCCAGTGGCCCTTCTAAGAACTGCTGTTATTGAAGGCACCTTGTGCTGCAGGCATCTGACTGCAAAGTCTCTCTTAAAATCTCAGAGAATAAGATGTTTACTTTACACAACCCAGAAAAGGAGTTAGACCAGAAGACACTCAGTTATACCTATCTACCAACCCTGAATAGCAGTATCCAGTTTATCTAGTTTATATACATTGGATCAATATTATTAGACTACTTTTTAGATTCCCGTTCTTCCAACCCAGAATTGGAATTAAACCAGAGGATTCTTATCTAGCAACCCTGAACAGGAGCTCCTAGTATACATACTTTAGATCAACATTAGATTCTTTTTCTTCTTTTGCTCTTTCCTTTGGTTTGTTATTTTGTTTGTATTTTCTTTTAATTCATGTAAAGCACTTTGTATTGCCTTGTTGCTGAAAATGTGCTATATAAATAAAATTACCTTAACTTTTGCCTTTACATAAAAATGAATTATCCTCAACATGGCTTAAAATACTTTAATTGCAAGACTTTGTAAAACTCTAAAATTCAAGATTGGCTTAATTTGTTGAATGTGTTCCACAAATTTAATTTTTTGTGAAAATATGATTATTAAGCTTTCAGTTTCTTTAGCCTATTCCTCGCGACAGACTGTTGACCTGTCCAGGGTGTACCCCGCCTCTCGCCCGAAACATTCGCTGGAAATAGGCACCATCACCCCTCCTGACACCACTCGGACAAAGGTGTATAGAAAATAGATGGGTGGATGGATGGATAGCCTATTCCTAAAATTGATTTAATTAATTACAACTGTGTACTTTTCAAAACTGTTGCATAAAAAATGAACCAGGACAGAAAACAATAACCCACAAAAAGTATTAGCTTCGAGTCACACAAATCATATTACAAAATTATGCATCATGAATGTTTCAGAATTCCACAAAATCTTCTGAACCTAAATTATGCATTACCACTTTCCCATTATCTGAAACAATAACTCTGTGGTGTATCGCTCATTAACTCCCTCCACCACTCCCAGTCTACTGAAAACTGAAGGCGTTGACAGGAGTGGAGTCAGTGAGTCATTGTCATGCGTCAGAGGTGGTGTTTTGACAAGCCAGTGTGACCCCTATGTTTCACTATCACATGATCACAACAAGTCAGGTCAAAGGTTGCTGCTAATGGATGGAGCAGCGAAGGGCAGCGGTTCTTTATGAAGGTGTGAACATCTATATGTGTGTGTTTCATTTGCCATTTTAAGGCCATATTTTATTCTGTAATCTGTGTATTTGCTTTGGAGTAAAGCCTAAAATAAACAAACTGAACAAGAGATACTCAGGGTCAATTCAGTTCAGCTAATTTCAGTTCTTTTTCTTCAGTTCAATATGGCAAGGGGCAGGGTACATGCTGCAGAGGTCACCAGTTCATATCAGTGCAAAGAGACAAGTCTGATCTTTTAAAAAAAAGTACAGCTGAAAATGCATCTTATTTCATGTATTTTATGGTATATTTATTGGTGAATGTGACTGAAGTTTGTCTAAAAAGGTTCTCAGTTTAAATATTTCATTCACCCTCATGTAGACTGCTGTTTTCGATGGCAATGAGCCCTAGCTTAAGTTGGACGACAGCAATGTTATTACACTCTGACTCAAACTTAGATAATAGATATCAGATATAGTAAGGAATAAAAATGGGACAAATGTGATGTATTTTCTCTGAAGTAAAACAGTGTATGTGTTAAGTGTACCTTTTAAAAACAGTCCTTATTCTCTGGTTTTGGATCAAGCTGTGTCTCTGAATAGGAAGCAACAACCTGAAGGCCAAGAGTGAATCGGAAAATTTCCATATGTTCTCCAACCTCCCCCAACTTTCTATCTCCTGTTTCTTTCACTAACTCGTATTCATCATCGCTTCATCTTCCTCACTCTCATTTGCCTTTCCTTTCTCCCTCCCTTTCTGTTTTAATCTCTTACTTTCCTGCCTGGCTTCAATTCGTTTTTGCATTCTTTCTTCATCCTTTCCCTCTCCTCCTCCTTGCTTCTCCCACTCCTCCTCCAAATCCCCTCAGCATCCACCCGACAGAGTCATCCATCTTCATTGGGGAGACACATGCACTGTTTTGACAGAAAGGGCTTTGGTGGAGCCAAAGGAAGGAAAGCAGCAACCCCATGACAGCAAAGACACATTATCGGTGGGAAAAAACACATCCGACCATCAATTACCGAATCCCATCCAGCTCCACCAACGTATAGGATGTTAGCTATCGCCACTGTCGATAAACTCACTGACTCCATATTCTTGTGATGGTGTCAAATCTGTTTACTGGTATGATTCAGGGCTTTTGCTAACTTTATTTGTTGCAAATTTCAATCTGTCATACTTTTAAATCATTATCTGAAATTAGTACTCATGGTTTTTCAACAAATACCTGCAATTTCTGATTCTGGAAACATAATGCAAAGAGTTAAAGTCACCAATTATTTCTAAAGCTGTGAATTATTAGTTCACTGACTGACCATTCATCAGGTTAATACCTTCTACAGATGTCAGTGAGAGTGATACAGGGACAATCAGCAACGCAGCTCATGTGGGCCTGGATCTGTTTGTAATTGCTGTCAGAGGTGATCCAAGTCGATGTCCTGCCGTGACATTTCTAGGACCATAAAGATGACATTTCAATTAAATAGTGTGTCTTCGGGCTGAGAGGATGTGACAGGCACGTCCTTGATAGCTGCCATGAGGGCCGGGCGAACATGGGTGTCAAGCTGTCACTGCCTCTCCGTTGTTTGGGTTTGTCATCTTGGAATTAAAAGAAGGAAAATGGCAGATGGAGAGTCAATAAATCAGTAAAAGTCTGAGTTCTGATTTTGGGAGAAAGTGGGATAATTCAATTTTAGTTGAGGGATTAGAACTATACGTGTTCATTTTTGTAATTATCATATTTCAGTCATTATCTAATTCATTTATGGCTCCTCTGTTAAACTCAATATATTTAATGATTACATTTGTTTTTTCAAAGTATGCTTGTTACATTATTATATTTTATGTAATTATTATTTTTTTATTTTATTAAATGTGGCCCATTTGAAGCTCCAGCATGAAATTTTGACATCAAATATGTTTACAATTTAACAACTTTTTCCCCCTGAAGATATTGCTATGTTCTTTTTTGTCTATGTTTTCCACAATTTCTTTTCCCACCTAGAGAGGGGTTTTGCTTCATGACTGCAGAAGAGCATGATTACTCTGCTAACTTCTTTATTTATTACAATTAATTAAAAATGATCAAACTTCACACTTGTGTGTTCGAGCAGTGTGAACACACAAGTTAAGAATTTATTTTTGTCTTTTATGATATTTTATGTGAAAGTGTGGCTTTGAAATGTCAGGAGAGGACTTTAAAACATAAACGGCTGCTAGTTGGTTCCTCTAACGGTTATCATAGTCAGCCTGAGTTGTTCAGTTTATCACAGTTAACATTAGGTCTGCTTTTATTTTCTATTATCAGTCAGAGGTAATGCAGAGCAGATGTTTTAAATCAAATTCATCCTGTCTCAAACTGCTTTAATGCAATGATAATGTAACACTGACAGAATGAAAGAAAACTTGATGTTGACAGGGACGGATTATGTAACTCAGGCAAGACTGATGGATCCAGAGATTTTTTATATTCGCTTTGATTGAAGTGGACTGGAAAATGCTACAGTAAAGATCATATTTCAAGAATCACTTGAATCACTGTTCAACTATTCTTGCTGCTGAGAAAAAAACAGAACCAAAAATCAAAGTTCTCAATTAAACAATCGATCTGTGTTCTTATCGCAGTTCTCGGCTCAAGAAAAGTAAGTTGTGGCCTCTTTCACACAGGAGGCATGGGGAGTTCAAGGGCAGCGTGAGGATGATGTCACGTGAAAACGAAGACCATGGCATCATAATATGGCACCAAGAATGTGAAAAGTCACCTCACTGATGGAGAAAGATCCATCAACTCGATGATGCAGTGTCCGTCTTTAGTGACCAGACGGCTTTTTCGGGTTCGGTGTCCAGGCTGCTGGATGTGACCTTGAAGCAGCTGGAACATCCTGGAAATGCAGAAGTAAATGCAGGATTAGTAATAAAACAATATCTATGCAATATCAAAACAAATCTTGTAATATCAGATGTAGAAAGAATAATTTCTTGTATTCACTCCACATTAAGGATCTTTCTCCTTGTTAATGCTCCTGAATACCTTAAATTTCCAACTAGTTTAAGCAATGAGACATTGGTGCCATAAGTGACAATCATGCTGAAGATGAATACTCCTTGAACATTTAAAACTTTACAGCCAAAAACGTGTATATGAACTATAAATTATTGTTAATAAATATATGTATTTACAAAGAAATTTGAAAAGTATTTTATCTCACTTGAAGAATCAATAGTTCTTCATCACTAGCATTGATTAAGGTACTAGTTCCACTGGTAGATTTTTTTCACTTGTATCAGAAAAATGTCTTGTTATAACTGAAAAAAATTCACCATTGGTACCTATTTTAATCAGTATTAAGAAATTTATATTTATGTTACTGAATATTTACTTGTAAGTTAGTTTTGTCTCAGTTCAAGTGTGCTGAGATATTTGAACTCAAAACTAGACAAAGAATACTTAGTAAAATTTTGTGCTTTTCTAGTGTTGACCTGTTAAGTTCTATTATCTGACAAACCTGAGGCCTTCACAGAGCTGGTGATTTATTCACATTGCAGTTATGTGCTGATTTTTCTTGATATTAGCAAAGAATCCCTACAAAATACACAGAAGTTTGTGATTGTAACATTATAAAATTTGAAAAAAGTTCGAGCAGTGTGAATGCTTTTAGGAAGCACTGAAAATATTACAAAATGACATATTTTTACATGGATGTGTAAACGATTCTGGTTCATTTCGAACTTCTCGTCACTCAACATTTTATTGGCATAAAGAGGCAAGAAGTAATGCACCTACATGTTCTGATAATGAATTTAGTCGACGTTCATCTCCATAAAGTCTTGCATCATTACTTGTAAATGTGTTCTGCAAAATGCTTCCCTGCCATCTTGACATGATGTGGATCTCAATAATAAGTCCTTGATTTACTAGCAAAATGATCCTTTGTGATTTTATTTGTGCCTAATGTTGTTTTTAAAGTTGTCACATAAATCAAGTCGAATCAAGAGGAGGAAGAGGTGATTCTCCCTTCCTCCCTCGTGCATTAGCTCATCCTCCTCCTGCAGACGCTCGCCCTGCCTGGCGCTCGCTTCCCGTCTGTAGGCGCTCATGCCGGGACGGTGCTCGCTCAGCGCTTCCTCTTGACGACCCTCTGAGGTACATTTGATGTCAGTGTGAACAGCTTGTTTTCCTTTTCTACCACAGATTCCCCATCCTCTGCTTGCTCTCCCTATCACCGTCCTTTTCTCTTCTTCAGTTTGAAGTAGCGTCATGTTATTGGACTCAGGTTTGAGTGGCTGAGGTACCAGATTGATGGCCACCAGGGAGCGAGTCCATGACATGCCGACCCTAAGAAGAAACTCAGAAAGAGAGTGTTTGTGCCCCCATCCATCATCCCAGAGCCTTAATCACGCAGTGATGGAGAATATACAGGATGGAGGAAGAGAGCATTCTGGATGACAGACGTCTGCTGTACCAGGAAAGCCGTTCAGACATCTAGCTAAGTCTGACATTGTTTCACCTCCAACATATTATCTTAAGTTGGCTGTTTTTTCATCCTGAAATACACAGAACTTTGTGATTGTAATTGTCACAAACATCTACGCTTGAGAAGTTTGTGGCAAACAGAGATAATTCTCTTTTTCTGAGTTCATCTTTTTTTTTTTTTTAATCATTCTGCCCATGAATTGTTAGGTTATTATGCTGTGGGATATTTTCAAAAACAATTGTGAGGAGGCGCATGATGCTTAACATTGTTAACTTATACCAAGGCTATAAAAGTATCAAGTTTCATTTACGCATTTCCTACAGTTTAAAATCCTCTTAATGTGATTCCAGAGAAAGTTCTGGCTGGCACTTCCTTGAGCTATGACTAATAATAATCTACAGGCGCTGTTCAGGACACTGATGTTTGGGAAAAACTTAGAGCTTTTTCCATCGGCTGACTCATCAACCGATGTTTGTGTGTTAGATTCCCATCATAGCTCTGTACAGCAAGATTTAATATATATTAAGTATTTTATAAAATTTTTTGGGAGTTTTGCATATGTTTTACTTGAGCTTATATAACAAAATAGTAAAAATGATTAGTAAGTGCTATACATAATGTTTTAACAACTAAAATTATAATTTACAAATCACCAGGAAGCTGGGATTCATTTTCACTCTTTTTTATGATCCACATTTTATAATCAGGGATCTACTCAATCAGTTAGGTCTTGGCACCCTTGATAATATTGAAGACCCTGCGCTACTTACGTAACTCTACCATGAAAAAGCATTATGTACTCAAAAAAGTAAAAAAAAAAAAAAAAAACCTAAGAATAGAATCTACTGTATTAGCCTCCATAAATAAACAATTTGATTAAAGTATTTAAGTTTATTATTAGTTGTATGTCTTTTATTACATGTCTTTCTTCCAGTTAGTTTCCAGTTTTCCTTAATACTTGTCTTACTTGTGGTTTTTCACGCTGCCTTAAGTGCTCTTCTTCTGTCTGACAGAACAGAAGGCGGTTTCAGTAGGTGTCAGTGTGGAACGGTTTTTGATGAGATCCAGCACCGACTGCAGCGAACGCACTTAAAAAAAACACTCATGACATCCAGCTACACTCCTGACATTCCTGTCAGTTCACAGTCGGTTTGTTGTGTCAGACACTTTCGGGTAAAGATCACCGTTTGACTTAAAATAAACACTTTCACAGCATCAACCTCACATCAGAATGTAACCGCTCCCAGCTTGTCACAGAAGTTCCTTCTTTCTTGATAGATGAGTCCTGCTGACTGTCATGGCATGACAGCAACCCAGGTTCAAACTTTGGATTTTTGCACTTTAAGAGTGCTGAAAGTAAGAATTTGAACAACCCTCCTGTATAATTGGAAAACATGCACTTGACAAGCTATTGTTGAGTATTGCAATAACAATATTGGTTGCCATTAATTAACCCAACTAAAACTGACTTTCAGGAGGCTTGTACCTATCTCCATAAATCATGCTATCAAAGAATGAGGTGGCATGAATGTTTGCATTTCTTGAATTCATTAATGTTTTTATAAATATCACAGCTACAAAGTCCAGTACATTTGATACTGTATATTACTCATATTGCAATAAGTATTATGTCTAATTACTGTGAAACTCTAATAAAAGAGATAACATGTAATTTTTCTTATATGTGTACTGAAAGAGAAGCATCTGAAAACATTGCAAGTCTGTCTGTCATCTGTTGGCCAAAAACAGAGAAGTTAGGGAACACATGGATGCATTTCGGACACTTATTTGTCAGAAAGTAAGAGTCAGCAGTGTCAGCATTTGACCAATGGATCAAATACAGCAGCTAATCCAGGATCACAACCATCAGACCCTGTAGCTAGAAAAATATTAAAATCCCTTAAAATTTCTAATTTTGTGTTGTGTAAAGCTTTTAAACCAGGCTGGAAAACCCCAGATATACTCCTCCTCCAAAAAGTCACCAATTGATAGTAATATATTTAAAGAAGGATTGTAAAAACAAAATGTGTTGAAAAGTCAATTATCAACCCCCAGGCTAAGAAAGTCTGTTCAGCAAATATTCATCTATCACTTTGATTCATGTGATCAAATTAAATACATTTCTATACACTGACTTTACAAGAATGATTACTAAGCGCAAAAGGGCTACTTTTGTGTGGCTTTAAGAATGCTGATTATAAAGTACCACTGGAATCTCATTTGTCACTTCTTCTAGATGTCAAAAATAAATCAAGCCAATACCAACATTGCTGTCAGTTCATGTAATTATCATGTCAAAAAAGAAACTAATGATGGTTATTAAAGAGCAGATTACCGTGTGCACAAAAGAATTATATTATCAATCTTTGAATTTTATTTTTACTAAATGATTTTACACGTAGCAAAAGTTTGGTTTAGTTTCAAAAATAGTTCAAGATTAATTTGCAAAAACAAATTTGGAATTTCGCAATGTCAAGTATGGAGAGCATTTTTCATAGCCAACATCACTCAAATCTTTGCCTGCTGACATACCTTAGCCTCTTCTTGTTATTTGTCACAGAGGTGATTAATAGTCACTTAGCCTAGTACTGCACAGCATGCTGAAGCAGCACCTGCAATTACACAACATTTAGCTTCTCAGCTGTCAGCGCTGCATGAGAAGAGGTTGCTGCAGGCCCACATGTGCAGAGAAACGTCACTCTCGGCTTGTACATTTGCGTGATTGTCCACTTGAGTTGGTCACATGAAGTTCAGTGTCTAAAGCAACAAATATCACCCTGGGATGCTAATATTCCTAACACATTGCACTGCAGAAAAAAATCTCTGTCATTAAATGTTAGATTGTTGCCAAAAAAATATATTTTTGATTCACTGTAAATTTCCTAATTTAGTTGATCTAAGCATACAGATAGATGCAGGGGTTTTCCTCAACTGATCTGCAAGTTAATGAAAGAAAAAAAGAAGTCTTGACATGAATTTGCAGTGGTGCGATCTGAAAACCCAAACAAACAGAAACCCCTGACCTCATTTAGTCATGCCATTAACATTGAACTAATGCATGAGCTGTTTTTCCAGGTAGGACTGCGCCCCATTTATCATGTCAGATGAAAGGTTCTGCAAGACAAACATCCATTAAGTGCTCAGACTAAGTGTTTCTTCTTTCAGAATATCATATGATAGTCATTTGTTTTTTTTCCAGAGTAAAAAAAAAAATTGATTTTCATTTAAGAAGGCAAAGAGTTTATTTCAAACTCAACTAATTTGCAAACATGATTTAATATTGGGATTAGAGTCAGTGTTCTTGTTAGAAGATACCTTTTCTGATTAATAAAAAAACATATATATATAGATGTATTTTTTTTTTACAATAAATACACTTTAGGAGTGATGAGTAATTATAGACTGCACAAAAACATAATCATTGTGAAAAATCTCTTTTGTAGACATGTTGAAGAATGACCTTGGGCAGCACTTAGTGATAAGTACAGGCAATGGCAGGAGCACATTTATCTTAGTGAAGAATTTTACTCCTATATGGATTCACAAAGAGACCATCAAACATTTGTGAAGCTATGACTCTTTGTTTTACTTGGACAGGGCATGTGTACATCACAGACAGGCATCTGTCAACAGTTTTATTTTTCCCAAACTGGGCAAGTTCCTCTCAGGAACCACATTTGGTGTTTTAGTTATTTATTTTTAATCAAAACTTGGATGAATAGAAGTTGGATAAATTTTTGAGGGAAGTACCATCTCTTAATTAGGTGTGCATGCAGGCCACAAAAATAAAGTCTGAATTGTGTTGGAAAATGTGACTGCATGTTAGTAAATGAGGTAAAAGTCCTAAAAATGCCAATATGTTCGCCTAACTGAGCCACACAAAGAAAAGGTCAAAACTTGACTCATCCTCAAGGTTTTAGCATCTCAGACTAAAATCTGTAGTAAATGACTTGAATTGTACCACTGTCCTGAAGAGAGTTTTCTATGTGGAACATATCAAATGGCAATTTGCCCATACATTGGAAACACAGAAAAAAAGTATGGTGAGCATACTTACTTTCCCTAAAGATCTTTTATGTAGGAAATGTGGGCAAACTTTATCAAACTAAAACAAGTGTGAAAACTGGATTTTTCTCTCACACTCCACAAAAACCTCATTCAACATTTAACATATAGAAATACATAAAGAAACTGATTTCCCCTAACCATTGCTCAGCCAGATGAAAACTTAAATAGGTTTTTCGAATAAATGATGAAACGTAGCAAGTGCTACTGGGTCACAACAACAGCACTCCTCTGTGAGAACACTTTTATTGACTGAACCAGTTAACTGTATTTATCATCACTGATGTGTTGATGAAATGTCAGAAAAATGTAAAGACCTACTTACTAAGTAAACTGGGATTTTTAGAGAGTACACAATCTTTTCAGCCAATAACAGGAAGGAAGAATGTAAGACATGCTGCATTTGGAGTTATTGGCAACTTTTTTTTGGAAATGTTGCAGTCAAGGAAGAATCTCGGAAATATTAGTAGCTATACATCCAACGGTAGCAGTTTAACTTACGTAAGATGCTAAACTCAGTTTAAAACGTCATCTCACTAGTCATTTAGTTTTATCTAAAAACTAGTGTTAAAGTCCATTTTACAACTGTGTGAGAGAGCAGAATGCGTTTATCTGTTTGTAGTTGTTAAAGGAAAGAGATATTGATCAAAAACAGTACATTCAGGAAGGTCTAAAGAAAACTTTTCAAGTCACCGAGACAATTAAGCAGCAAAACATACAACTGGTTTAAAAGTTTTACCTTACGTGACACAGATGTGTTTACTTTAAAAATAGAGAACCTGTTTTATTTGTTTGATTGACAAATCTGTTTCATTCTGACAGTGTCACTGCAACAAAGAGAGAAAAACAAACATGAAACATCAATCCAGTTTTCTGGGAAAAGCTTTTAATTTGAAATTCTTGTTTGTTTTGGCCTCCTGGACTGAAAGATCAACACGGAAATCCCCCTGTTTTAGAAAAAAAAAATTCATGCACCCTCTCTGCATTCACCGGCCATTAAGGTGCTCAGACTGTTCACTTTATCATTCTTATGACTTCAGCATCGGTGCCGAGGCTTTCCTCCGCCTCTGCCTCTAATTCATCATCCTTTATAGAGACTAATAGGCGAGAGGTGACACCAGGGAGGTCTGCAGATGACTCCTGGCTGCTCAAATCCACTCAGAGTGAAGGGTTTTCATTTGCCTCAAAGACACGGTGGTATTCATTTGTTGCAATGGCACACAATTTTCTGCTAGCTCCGAGCACAAACTGCGTGAATCTTTACAAGGCCTCCTAAACAGAGACGTTCGGAGAGAGTTTACAAATGCTGATCCTGGTTGCCTCTCACTGTTATTATTACCTATTCCATATTAAATGGCTTATATTTTATTCAGTAACTGGAGGAAACACTGGGATATGAGCAAATTTATGGCTCTGAGGTAACAGATGTATAAATAAGAATATTCAAGAAATAAAATGATGACACTCTGCATTTATTGAGCTCTGTGAAACATTTATTTGGATTGCAACAAAATGAGATGTACTAAACTTCTGCAAATTTAACTGAAGGATTTGAATTTGTTACAATTTCAGCTGACAACAAAGTTTCTTCTTTAAGCTTCAGAAGCAGTAGAGGTAGAGCTGTGCAACGTTTCAGCTTAAAATCACTAAAATATCTAAAATTAAATATAAACGAGAGAAAACGGTAGTTTGCACATCCAATTTCACTTGGCTCATGCTGGATTTTCACCAACAGGAGTCTTTTGGACATCTGATTTGAAATTGTGTCACAGTATGCATCCGTCCAGATCATTGCTGAGTTGCTGAGCTCAGCAGGAATTGTGGTACTTTAGTAATAAACATTCATCCTGCCCTGAGGAACCTGCACTCCTTTGTGAACTTGCAAAGTGTTGGCTATGACAACTGCTGACCTCTGATTTGAGCTTCTAAATGCTGACTTTTGCTTTATCTGTACGCATTGTTTTATTAAACAGTGTTAAATAAAAGAAATGTATATAGTGAGAATCTAGGATTAAAATTTGTGAGTCATTTAAGAGTTACTCAGGTTGAAAGTGACTCAACTGTTGATAGAACCAGAAAAGCAGATTGTTCAGAGGAGTGATTATTTGTAAGCTCGTTTAATTGGACATTTCGTCTGTTTCTCCTTTACTGTCACCCTTGCATGTTTCATCAAACTAATTTTAATATCTGACAAAGACAACGTGAATGAACGCAAAAAGTTGTTTCCAAATAATTATTTTATTTACTTGCAGAAAAGGCTGGTAACACTTTATTTGACGGGTTGTGAATAAGACTGTCATGACTCCGTCAAAACATGACATAACACCTGTCATGAACATGAGTAAGTCTTCGTGAATATTAATGACTGTTGTCATAAATTCGGTAAATCATGACACTTTTAATACGAAGTTGACATTATTCAAAATGTCTTCGTTATAACAACTTGATATTAAACAAGAAATCATGATCTGACATAAATTTGTAATAAAAGTATTACTGATTAAACTTTTGCTTTAATAACATAAAGCTACCTAATTTTTGAAGTGTAATCAGTAATACCTTTATAACAAATTTATGAATTTGTTATAAAACAAATTTAATGAATGAAATAAAATGTTTTATTTCATTTATACTGCATTTTACTACATGCAGACACTCATTACTGTTGATCTTGCTGTAGTTCAGAATAATCTCTTTGATACTTGAAAATGAGTAGAATGTGACTCTTCTATGTGATGCTGTGCAGAATTTTACCAGACACAATTATTTGTTATTTGCTACTGGCTTTGGAAAGGGAGGGACATCTGTGGTGCTGCTATATATGTGCTGTGATTCCTGTAAATAAATTAGAAATGTTCATTTTGCATACATTCCGATGTGTGGTTTCTCCCTCTGCAGACATCTTTAAAACAGTCAAGGACTGTAGGGGAACTAATTTGGGTTGTCATCAATTGACCCTTATTTATTTATTTAGTCCAGACTTAGCTTTATTTTAAATAATTTTTAATATTGGATAACCAAAGTGCGCTTGAGCTTAGGTTCACAAACAGATTCTGTCATTATTTCCTTGTTTCTGTCATGTTTCATCCTGCTCATCTAGTTTGCCCCTCCCACTCCTGCTGGCTGCTGATTGCTTACACCTGTTCTGCTTCCTATATAAACTCCTGCTCTGCTCACTCAGTGTACCATACTGCCTTTTATTTTGGAATATGGTAATCTTCCCTGAATACTGGCACTGTTTATTGATACTAATCAATGCATAAACATATTGTCTGCATGGGATTTGGCCATATAGACATATTTTTTAAAACTAATATCCTAATTTCATCACACTCTTGTACATCTGCTATAAATTTCAATGGGAAAAGTAATATATTTCCAAAGCCACATTTTCTTTAATTTACAAGTATATAATTAACTGGCCGAGGTGAGTTATGAGCCTCATCATCTAAATAAATGAGAAATTATTAGATGAATTAACGAAGCTCTGATAATATCATTTTACCCCGCGCAGTTTAGAGTAACGTGGGAAGAAGATGCTAAATGGCTCCACTCAGAAACCACTCATCTGTTAATGGTATTTCCAATAAAGACTAATAAGGTTTTACTAACCAGGACAGGTTCCTTTGGGAAAAAAATATTAGGTTGAGAAACAATTTATTTCTATAAACTGGGAGGACAGAAGATGTATTCTTAACTTTTTCCTGAGTTGTGATGATTCTTATAATTACAATCATACACAACTATAATTAAACATTTTTAAATGCACACAATGCTAAATGTGCTTTTTAAACTGAGTTATTTGTACCCCAGTATCTGGCAAAGTGTCAACTTTTTAGGCTGAACAAATTATAGATTAAATAGTTCAGTATGAGTACATCTCATTTTGGAGAGAAGATCCACACTTAAGAGGCGGGTTTTCCCACATGTACCACAGAAAAACAGTGGAAAGCTTGAGGTGGCAGCTCCTTATACAGTTTTTTGGAGTATAATGGCTGTACGATCAGACACCCTCATAACTTTCATGACTGATTCTCTCATTGACTGTATTTCTTCCCCTTGTTCCCATCAGTGTCTGTTCTTGTTTGGCCCTCTGTAGGCTTTCCATACACATAAAATCCTGAGAGAAGACATAAAAGTTGACAAAATTTGTCATAAAGTGGTAATACAATAGGCATTACCATCTGGCTATTGTAAGGCTGCCTTACAGTAAGAAGGTCCTTGGGTCAAATCCCAGTTTGGGTTTTTTCTGTGTAGTTCATGCTTGGTTTCTCACCAAGTAACTTGCCAGAGGTGGATAGAGAACTCAGGAAACATAAACACTATTTCACTTAACTGAAGAAACAGTAGCTTTCTGAGAAATTACTCAAGTAAGAGTAAAAAAAGTATTGCAATATTTTATTCAGGAAAGAACTGTTCCACAAATACATCCACACAGCTGAACAATCTTTGAAACCAATGCCTCTCATTGCCTTAATAAAAGTAATATTTTAGTATTTTATAACTCAGTGATTCTCTTTCCCACCCGCGACAATAATTTTAAGGTATATTTACAGCAGGAAAGTTGTAGCCCAAACTTTCTAAAAGTAAACTGGTTCTTGTAAGGAATATCGAATTCTGCTGATTTTCACTGTGGTAGTGTGTCTGTCAGAACTTGCGTGGACAGACTAGGTGACAGACATAAGAACATGCAGACAAACTGTGGCCCCTGTGAAAGGGGTAGGATCTCAAATCTCATGCAGATGATCACTAAGCAAAAGTTCCCATCTGCTCCGCCATGCTGACCCAAAATCCCAAGAGAGTGCTTAAACAGACTGTCCAGATATTAAAAGTGCAACCAAAAATCTTGAATGTAAGGGAAACTATTTTTAATGCAAGTGTTACAGTCTTTGACTGCATCTCATCTTGCATCAGCCACATTTTTAAATAGTTTAAAGGACTATGGAATTAATTAATTTAGACCCATCTTCATGTTCCCAGCCTCTAATGAACTTGTGACACCAGAATAATGTTGCAAAAAAAGAAGTGAAATCTAACCAGTAGATCCTGGAGCTTTGCTTCAGTTCAGACGGGCATGTAGTGAAGATCAGTGACGTATTCAGCACAAATTTCTGAATCTGTTTTCATCTTAAGTTCAGCTATAACTGCTATTAACAACAGAAGTACTTTCCTGCTAATTTAGATGCATCCCTGCTCCACCACACCTGAATCAAATAAATGGCTCGTTACTCAGAGCTGAAGGAGAGAATCCAGCTGTTTAATTCAGGTGTGTTGGAGCAAGTTGCAGGATAGTACTTGTGATGGACTGGGCTTTGGCTTAATATTTTCCAATATAATATTGCTCATTTCTTTGCCTTATAACTTTTAATCTTTTATGAAGTGATGGAAACATATGCAGGACACCAAGGGAAAAGATCTGACTATGATAACTGATTTTTTAGAAATGCTTGTCGAGTATTTCTCTTATAGTATTTGGCTGAACTCTGTTGCAATCCTGATTCTACAAATGCATTTTGTGACAAAGCAGGATCATAAAGTTTCTGTGCTTTATTTGCACCTGCAGACTCTGCTCCACCTCCTGTCTCCAGATTTTACACTCATTCTGCGATTCAGTTTGTGTCACGGTTCTGTGATTTCTTCAAGATATCAAAGAAACAACAGGATAGAATCAGCTTTTGCTTGCATTCCATTTTTTGGTTGTTCTTATTTTGAGTGTACTTAAGTGGATTCAATTTAAACTATTTTACCATGTGATAACAGTTGGTGGGATTTGGTGGCATATGACTAAAACTGAATGGATATTGCATCATGTTTTATTTTGCCTGTAATCCTCTCATTTCCTATGACTAAGTTCACAAAATGGACATATCATTTTGAAAAAAAAAAGTACAATTTTGGGATAACTTGTAAAAAATTTTTCAAAGTGTAATTCTAAGCACCATGACATTATTTTTGAACATTAATGCTAAGTTCACTATCCATATGTTCTGCATGCATCCTCCATTCCCGCAGTGTTATAGAAGAAACTGCTCATTTGGCAAATGTGACCTCATGTTTCCTGTACTCTGCACTTAATCCTGAACCCATTTCCAAAGTTGGGATCATTGATTGGTAAGTTTGATGCCTGAACTCTGGCCCCCATCCAAAAATGATAACTGTTCATGTGGGACTATGAAGCTAAGTGCTAAATCAATGGGGCCAGCCTCTCTGATCTGGATATAGCGTTACCAAAGAAGGCTGGTGGCATGCGGTGGGGCAGATGTTTCCCCCGGGAAAGCTTTTGGAGACACAGCACCTCTGACAGGAAGAAGTCTGGTCTGAGGATTGGTCATTCAAATTATCAATCAATTACACCACCTTTCTGAGGCGCTTCAGTTCAGTTATTCTCAAGTGATGATAGTCTGTGTTTATCAGTAGTTGTTGATTTGTCTTAGAAGTTCAGGTTTTTCTGTAATGAGATGATAATTGAGAATTTTTATTGCATGGATTGGGAATAAGCAGAGTTCACAGCTTTGCACATGAGCTTTCTGAATCATTGTGACCTTTTGAACCCTGAGCATCACTTTCAAACCAATCTTCGCTTTCTTTGTGTTCGGGTAAGAGCTTGACTGTGATCCAGGCCAGTCGAAGCAACTGGGCGATCATTATGGCTACCAAGATTTCGCCAAATTAGCTCACCCATCCCAGATGGACATTATGCCTGCACACAACTGCAAAGCTCACTGTTGGGGAGGAGTCTGAGCGATGTTCCTGCCACATTAAGTTGTTTCCATCATTATCCTTGCAGTTGCTTATTTCCCTTGTGAGTCGTGTGTTTTTTTTTTGTTTTGAGGGATTTGTCTATCAAGGTAGGATGAGAAGCTGAACTGTCCCGTTGAATGGTTGCATCAATGATTATGGTTCCCACTATATGTGCGCTTTTTCTTTCTTTCTTTTTTTGCTTTTGCCTCTTTAAATTAAAAACGAATCCCCTGGAACGCATCGATGAAAATGAGCATTTCGCTATCAGACAACATTGGCATTTGCCAAATGAGCAATTTCTTCTATAACACTGCGGTATCTCTAATCAGCCCCGCTGCAAGGGTCTCAGACTCTCACTGTGATAATGGTAGTTGATAAACTGGGTCCAAATTAGCCATTGGTTTTATTTTTCTCATTGTCTTGAATGTGACTGTGTCTGAATTTGCATTTCAGGATGGAACACATCACAGAATTTGGATATTAGCGATCAGCTTATGCCTTATCCACACATTTGAATAGTTTGTCTAATTTTTATGTAGATAAATTATGTTTTAAATCCACACATATTGATGCATTTAGACTAAGAGATCAACATTTTGGATTTTCAAATAAATAGATGCAGTTCAGTTGTTGCCTTTGTGCTTATAAAGGTGCGTTTTTCCTCTCTTTCTGCAGAGTTTAAGTGCACTCAAAGGCGTCCCCCATGCCTGGTTTGCTTGTGAACATAAGGGGGCTCTAAAGACGGAGCAGTTGTGTCTGGAAACCTGATAGAGCACCCCTCACCCTGAAACTCTAAATACCAGCAGAGATCAATAGTTGCAGCATGTTAGCTATTGTCCAGCAGAGAGTATCGCACATCCCAGTGTTTCAACTGGATAGAGACCCAGATCCATGCTTGAACTCTAACACCAGTGCAGCCTGCTGTATGTGGAAATGACTGAGATTAAATAAAATCCAGTGAATGGAAGGATGGACAGATGAAAAAAAAAATCATACAATATCTATTTTCTGTAGTTCTATAAAATTACTATATATTCTATATCTATTCACATTAAAAGAACCTTTCTAGAAATATATGGAGTAAAATCCTGACAACAGTCAACCCAAAGACTAGCTGCAAATTATTTTCAATTTTCAATACTTCCCCAATTAGAAAATTGGGATTTTTAATAAAATGATCTATTAATACCCATCCTTTTTTCACTTTGTGCAACTTCTTTTGAGAGCAGGTGCAACATATATAATACCTTGAAAAAGTTGCATTGATTTTAAACTTGTTTAAAAAGTTTTCCACATTAAAAACACATGATTAAATGGTTTTATTGGTATACTTGAATGTATAGATTTCTGCCAGCTACTTATTAGAAATTAATGTTAAAATTTGCTCACAAAAAAAAACCTGAACCAAACTTCATTTCACTCATTTTCCATGCAAAGTAACAAAAGCAACCTTTCCAGACTTAATTCTCTCAAACTCTGTCACCAAATATCTAAAAAAAACAGTATCTCTTATTTCCAATTTAAAAGTAATAAAACGAGTAATATATTTTTAACTGCTGCCCAAAAGGATGCCTGCAGAAAAAAATGCAAATATGTGTACATTTAATAAACATTCTGTTATTGGACTGTTGTGAAGCTATGCTGAAGATGAAATGAATTATTTCTTGCATTTTAAAAAGAAACTCAAACAGGTTGTTATATAATTAAAAGCTTCTCTGCAGCCTCTGGGCCTTGCAGACATAAACTCAAACTGTGTTAAAAGATGAAAAACAGATCCTGCATATAATCTACAAGCCCCTCTGCAACTGCAAGTCAGTGAAAGTGCACCTTACTCAGACGCCTTTGTGGAATGCGTTCAGCAGAACGTGCTGTCTAGACCACCTGTCCATCACTTTAAAGACAGAACTCTAGTGGTTCTCCAAGGCAGATTTATGACCTGTTAACGTCTTACACCTCACCCTCTCTTTTCCTTCTGTCTTTGTTTTGCTGTGGCTGAATGCAGGCTGTGATTCTGAAGACTAAATTGTGATAAATTACAGAAGTATCAAGTCAATCTGACTCACGCCCAGGCTTCCATTTACTGGTTTGTCAATCAGGGTGGATATGACAACAGAGGTCAGTCAACCCCTCAGGGTGATGGGGTCAAGTTTAGGGAGACTTTTCAAGCAGATGGTGTTGGGATTTCTGTGTGTCGCACAGGAGGAATATCGAAACAGGGAAAAAAAGACACTTTAAAGAATTCATTGATTCCTGTGTCTCAATATTGACCCAATTTCCCTTAAAACCACTCCCCCTCCCTGAACTGGCCTAAATGAGCCAGTTCAAGTCAAAGCGCCATCAAAACAGTCCTTAAATAGCACTTATTCCTCAACTTAAATATTGATGATTATCTAAGTGACTTGGCAGTCTTCTCATTTAATAGGAAATCAATTCTTTTAATTTCTTTGGCAAACAGTTGAGTTGAACCTCGTTAAATTTGTAAAATAAAAATAATTTATTATTTTTCTGGGTGAAAATAATGAGCTGATTATCTTCTGACTGGTGCAGCAGAAAGTTGTGATACTTTTTGAAGAATTTACTCATGCCAAACTAAGTAGTTTCACATTTTATGTGATAATTGGTGAATATCAGTATTTTGGCCTTTAAATGAACATCTCCATGGGTTTGCTCATTGTGTTTGTGGAATCCAAAGAAGGAGCAGTTCGATCAAATGAGGAAAAGAGGATTTACTTGGATACAAACACATTTCAGCTGCTTATATTCAGGATCTATCTTTCGTTCATGATCCATATCTTACGACAATAGGTGAGGGTCGGAATGTAGACAGACTGGTAAATCGGGTGCTTTTGCTTTTTGGCTCAATTCTTTCTTCAACAGACCGGAGCAGCCCCATTACTCCAGACAACACCCGAATGTAACTACTAAATTAACTCTAAAAACATGTACATGCCTTTTACAATCAAAACTAAAAGCATGTGTCACTGTTTTGTTCTGGGCTTTTCCAAATTGTTTAAAGGTAGAGTAATATTAGTGTATATTAACTTCTGACTGAAAAACTAAACACAAGTGTAAACCCCTGAAGGGTTGGTGTCCTGCAAATACTAGGTGTGTCGTTGCTTCAACCCACTTGAGTAAAATAATCTGTTCATTCCCAGGGCTCTCTAGAACTTGACCTCATGCTGTAATTTAGCCATTTGTGAAAATGTTCTGGACCAGGGATAGATCTAATAGATTTAGGACACAGGCTCTGAACTTGAGTTTAACAACTCTGCTCTAAAAAACCTCATGTTTATAATTTAATTTCAGTTTATGCAGGGGAAAATTTTAGTTTTTACATTTTTAAACATCCGACATTAAATATAGAATGTCCAATTTAATCTCCAGACATTTATGCCCTGTTTCTTCTAAGTGGCATGACAAAGGTCAATTGATTAGGAGACAGAGAGACATCACTGCTTGGCACAATAACAAAGACAAACTTGCTCGTCATGTTTGTCATTGTACTTTTACAATGCCAGTTTAGACGTTTGGGTTTAACCCCTGCTGCAAGGAAAACAGTATTCTGAATACGCCAAACCATAAAATGGTGTGCCGTACCACATCGACCCACACCATATCGCTCAGTGGACACAAGCTAATAACTGGTTTACCAAAGAGAAGCTTGAAAAAGAAAATTCCTTTTTCCATTAGCTGTATCCTAGAAGAAAACTGTACAAGTTTGGTGAAATTAGAGCAAGTAAAAATTTACAACCAAATAACACATTTTTTATAATGTTTTTAGTCAGTAACTTTTACTTACCATTAAATTTGGGTTACAGTTAGTTCTTTTGCAGAAAGAGCTGTTGACCTCTTGCTTCATGTCAATCTCTTAATGGCAAACCAAAATACTTTCATGGTATGAAAGGAGAGGAAATATCCCTGCTCTTATCTCTAGTCTTTGAGAGAACTGCATGCTTGATTTGTCAACAAACTATTGAAGTTATAGTAATACCATTACTCTTCAAACAGTGAACTGTTTGTCTTCAGTTTGTTAAGGTACAAGATGAAAATAAATTTGTAACCTCCAATGAGACAAGAGGGGGCTCGGAAAGAAAATACACAGTAGAGATGTAGAAAATGTATTAAGTCTCTACTTGCTACGGACTAAATGAATGATGCCTCTGCTCTGCTTCTTCTTTTCGGTTCTTAATTTTTTTCAAGTCTTAATCAATCACCTGTTTTGTTGGTTGGGGAGCCATGTTCATATCCCGATGTTAATCAAATAAGCAGCACATGTTTTACATGGGTTTACCATCCCACACTCATCACAGCTTGCTTGTATTCCAATGGTGTAATTATTGTAATGTTGATTAAGCCACTTGGGTAATTAGCAATTTTGATTGCGACTGCATCCGCAGGTGAATTAAAGGGAGGGAGCGGTAAAAGAACAGAGGCATTCGACTTAAACTCAGGATGTCAAAGAAGCTTGACATCCTAATGATTCTCTAATGATTGCACTAAGGATTTCAATCATTAGTGCAGTACAGTAGATCTAATTTTCTGTTTCTTTGCTTTAACACCAACAACAAGTTTAAAATATATAAGCTGCTTATTTTAAAGGGTTGAAATCAGATTCCTGAGCCAAAACTTAAGGAACCCCTCTTGGTGTCTAGTTTTCTTGCTTTGAGAAAACATGTCTGTCAAAACAGTCAACAGAGTGCACCGACACACAGAGGCCTTACTCTGCTTTACTCAGGTTACTCCTTATGGACGCCTCACCACATGGTCCCTGTGGTCCAGCAGCAGCAGACCCAGCTCCCTGCCCTTCAGGGGGATGGAGGATATATTTAGGAGAGGCGCTACGTGGGATTTTCTATGTGCAATGTGGATACTAACAGCACTTTGATTTAATGTGTTTGGTTTTTGTTTGTTCCTGCATCACAGTTAAGCCCTCAAGGTCTTTGGAGAGAAGCCCAAGTGAGAATAAAGAAATGTAAAATGATTCTATCTCAGTCATTTCCTTAAATAATTATGTTGATTTCTACTATATTCTGGTGTCTTGTTTTTGTGTTGTGAAAAAACAAAGCTGTTTAATTTTGGCTAGCAGAATTTCTGTGGTACTTGGAAATTAGCAGCCTTGGATAACCAGACTACCACGTCTGATTACTGCCACATTCAAAAATAAACAAGCAATTCAATTCATCTGATCGTATTCTGATTAGAAAACAACTGGAGATTTTTGGTAGTTACTCAAAATATTTTCACTAACGTAATGAGAATCTATTACAGTCAACTGACTGTAATAGATTACATTAGTAATAGATTCTCACATTTGACTAAAAAAGGTTTGTTCTGTTCAAACTGCGGCTTGGATCAAGAAGCCAAGGCAACCTTTAATTTTATGAACTCTACCCCCCATTTGATTATATTTAAATGCTCTTGCAACTTAGGAGACAGACTGGTTCATTCATATGCCAAAAAAACCCGTCTAGTATTTCACTGATTGTCTTTTCTTGGAGTTACTGTGAAGGTTTTTACTCATCCACATAGAGGTACAAACTGCCCCATTTCACACATCCTTGAAGTTTTTGGAAAATTAAATGCTCTGTGTGTGTCTTTTTTATATTTTATCTTTTGTATGTCTTGTTCTGTTTATGGTTTGAGCTTATGCTACTCTTTTTTTTTAGTGCTAGAAAGTTTTGGGGGTATTAAAGTGGAACTTTGTCTGTTCATGGCTCAGTATTTGCAGAATAACCAATTTATTTTCCTGTGGAGCCTTACTCCAAATTATTCACATCAATTCAAATTAGTCAAATCTTTACAGACTTTTTTTATGGAGCATATCCAAAATATTCATAAGAAAATACATCTTGGGAAGCCAAAATACCTCAGCTCAATGTTACTTAACACGCTATTGGCTGATGTTTGCAAATGAGCCATGTACCATTCATTTTTCTTAGTGCTGATTGGTTTTACCCCTAAGAGCAGAGATGAAGAAGACTGTAAATATTAACCTCTGTATTAGTGCTAAGTTTTTTTTTTTTGCTGTGCATATTAATGCATACTAAAGTACACCTAGAGTTTGAACTATTAAAATAGGCAGTTTTAAGCATTTTCAGACGGGGTCTCAAGTGTTAGTGGCGTTTAGCTATTGAGTTGTAAACCCTAACCTTCGTGGATACCGGGGGTTCAACTGTACAGTGAACTCATCAGTGAGAGACATCTTTGTTTTATTTTATCAGTAAGTTTTGGCATGACTTTGCTGTTTGTCATTGTTTTTATGCCTTCCACCAATCCTGAGCCAAGAACTATCCACATGAAGTCTGCATGCACTCCCATTGCATGCAAGGGTTTTCTCCAGTTGCTCCTCTGACAGTGCATTTGTTCTAATGCCAACTCTTTCTCAATGTCTGCAGCATGCTTAATTTTGTCATGGTCCAACTGCAACATTAGCAACTCCTCCTGCTGTTCAAATGTCAAGTTGCTTGCTGGCAAAAACACACCTGAATCCAGATCAGGAGACTTTTCAACAATTAAAAAACATTTTTACTCAAATTGGCTTTCAGCACATTCTTTTTAATGTAATTCAGACTTTTATCTGAAATCTCAGTTTTGCTGTTTAAAATAATTGTCCAAAACTTCCCTGATGGGCCTTAAAAAATAATTCATTATCAGGTTTGTTTGTTGACTTTACTTTTTGCTCTTTGAATCTACTTGCTGTCTATTAGAACTTTACATGTTGGTTTAATCTACAACTACTTAAAAACCTAAGTTTGGCTAGAATACATCCTTTAGCTGTAAAACAGTATTAAAAGAGACATGCAGTATGTACAAACAGAATGGATTTCATGTAAATAGCTAACCAGCTAATCCTCATATGGAGTTAATGTGTTAACTTAGGTTCGGGAGCTGGGCCACGCCCAAACCACGCCTCTAATTTTCCAGGTGGCCTATTTATACTCTGCTCATCCACTCAACTCAGTCTGTTGTGTTTCGTCAAACCCGTGACTTTTGCTACGATTACAAGCCTACAAATTCAACTCACCACTGAAGGCGACGTGGCTATCCAGCTCTTCCCTTCAGATTCGGACGATGATCTTCATCTGTTGCCGAACTTTTTCCTCTTCCAGTAATTAGTCAAGCTCCAAGCCGTAACGCCGTGCGCTCTTTCATCTTCGCTACTCAAGCTCCGGTTCATTAGTGCCGTTTCAAAATCCATCCGAGGTTCATCCTTCGCCTCCAACATCCCAGCCCTGTGACGTAGAACGCTAAAAGACGTCAGACATCAGGCTCGTTCTTCCGGGCCACCGCCGCCTTCCGGTGTAATTCAGCCAAACAACACCAACACTTCCACATCCCAGCGCTCCACCGCAGGCGTCTCAACTCGTCCAGGTCTCAAGTTCCACGCCTCCGACGCTCTCTACAGGGAAAACAAATCCCTTTCAGCCGCTCAGTCAACAACGTATGTTTCCTCCTCCAAAATAGCCGGTGACGGCATTTCCGACACGGAGTTAAAGGAAATACAAACAAAATAACAAACCAGTAGGTCTCCATCGGAGTGTCGGGTTCCTCCCGGATCACCGCGGACTTCTAGAGTCTCTCACACCAACATATCCACATTTCAGCGTTCCTCCTCAGAAACTCTGCAGTCAACAGCTCCACCACCGAAGTCCAAACATTCCAGGCTTCCGCTTCATTCTCAGTATCCGCTTCCTCCTCCTGCATCTCCGGCGACGTCATTTCCGTCCCCACACGCACCTACACAAACCTACGAAAAATCTCTCCTTTACTCCCTCCTTCTTCTCTCTACATACAGCATCTTTTTAACATACATAATCAAAGCTCCCCCTTTTGTCCTATTCATACAATAACACAACACAACAGCCCTCTCCCGCTTCACCTTAATTTTCACCATCAAATTCTAAATGATGTTGGCAGGAAAGATCTTCTGCAGCTATCTGTTCTACACAAATCTAAAGAAACCTCTGACCAAAATTTGCTCTGCTTCCCAGGCCGATCTCACGAATAACATGGTCATCGTTCAGAATTTTTCTTGAATTATTCTCTGAGCTTCAGGGAGTCAGTGTAGGGACTTTAGAACTGTAGTGATGTGCTC
>CAEGAE010026543.1:0-34983 GCA_903067095.1 Girardinus metallicus
ATCTATCTATCTATCTATCTATCTATCTATCTATCTATCTATCTATCTATCTATCTATCTATCTATCTATCTATTCAGCCTTTGGGACTGCTTTTGCAATGGTGAGCTCTAATTTAACCCTCAGAGGAGGAGCGTTGTTACTCTGGCCCATCATTGGACCAGGTTAGTTTGTTAGGTTAGGTTAGTAGGTTAGCGTGTTAGTTTGTGTGCTACACTCACGGTCTGTGCTTTCCACCTCGCTCTGGTTTCCGGCCTCGATGAAGCTGATGTTGCCCAGATGGAGGATACCTGCTGTGATCTGCAGCACCTGAGCCTGGATGTCACTGGGGATGCCGATAACCTGCATGGCTTCCTGCAAATGAGCAACAGCTCAGTGATGAACGCAGATAATAATAATCCGAAAACTAATAATAGTAGCTTCACTAATAAAGCGCTTTCATGCATTTGCAGGGAAACAAAAAATAAATAAATAAATAAAACTGTGTAAATTAAAAACAAAACACCAAGAAGGCAATAAAACAAGGAAGTAGAGTTTAACTTAAACTGTATAGGACTTAGCTAGCTAGCTAGCTTTAAAAACATCCACAAAACCTCCAGATGGACGCTCGATTTTATTCTGCTCTACATGTTTTGGTACAATTCTTCCTGAATAACACATTTTAAAGTTTTAGGTATAGAGTTAAACTTATAGGGGGGGGGGGGGTTCCATATCAGGTGTATGGTAAAATATACTGGGGCAATTATTATTATTTTAATTTGCACATTTATTTTGTCGCCTGGAACAACAGTTTTGTCTACTCTGAACATGAAACTTCTACAATACATGTTGCCTAATTTGGAAAAAAACAACAACAATTATTTCACTTATAATAATGTAGAATGTCTCATTCCACTTGCAGATTGTTTAACTTATAACCAATATTACTTTCTCTCCAATATTAAGGAATTACTGACTTTAAACAATATATGCTGCTGGAAAGTTACTTTTAAGTTAGTCTTGTCTCATTTCAAGAAACTAAGATACTTGAACAAGAAACTAAACCAAAAATATTTAGTAAGATTTTGTATTTTTTTCCAGTGTTTTTATTCCTGAAACATGAGCACTGACCTTCACTGAGTCAAGTACTTCTATTGCAGCCTTTCTCAAACTGTGGCTCCCTCTAGTGGTCGGCGAGGTACTGCATGTAAGTTATCTTGCCAAAAGATTGTGGTTAAAATTAATAATGGTTAAGTGACGTAAAACTAGGTCACATCAACAGTTATTATTATTTTTATTTAATTAAAAAATGTTTATTGGTGAATAAATACAATAGATAAATACTACAAAAGAGGAAAAAAAATAATTTTGATTTTAATTTCATAATTCTGAGATTAAAATCAGAATTCTTTTTTGTTTGTTTGTTTGTTTAGTGGCTTTAATCCTCTTCCCTAAAATACAATTGATAGAAATGGGTCAATACTTTTTATATGTAATGGTGCAGAAGAGAATTTTTGTTTCTGCCACAGCAACTTAAATCTATTTTTATTTTATTTTAAATTACAAATAGCCCTAAAATGATATTGATGCAAATAACACTCGTAGTGAATAACTTCTTATTCTATTTCCATGTTTTTGATATTATTGGAAAACCTACAATCCAGACTTTAGGAATTTGTAAATAACTCAAAACGCCCTCGACTTTCTCATGGTTTTGTCACGGCCAGAAGCATTTATAAAACAGAACCACTTCTCATTAGAATAATACTTTAACTTCAGGTTGGGAATATTTAGATGCGTTATTGCGGGGGCACCTTCGCGTTATGTGATCTGAGTGTTAAATGGATCTCTGCAGAGTTTCTGCTCATTATCGTTGTCTTCGGTGATGTGACACATTTAACCAGATACTCCACAGATATTGTGGTTTTCATACCATCGTCTCATTGAAGTCTTTGCTGTCGTTGGTCCCGTCAACCTTGTAGGTCCCAGACTGGTTGAGGTAGTAGTAGTAGTCTGGAGTCATGAGGCCCAGGCCTTCTTTCTGCTGTGCGTTGGCGCCCTCTATCAACTGGAAGCAGACAGTGCAGGTAAACGGTCAAACATGTAACTTGTTCTTTGCTGCAAATATATCATCAGGGTTTAAATCGACTGATGTTTTGCGCGGTGCTCTTTCGTCTCTGACCTGGTAGTAAATGTGGAAGTTCCTCTCACTCTCATTCTGGCTCACCACCCTCGACTTCTCCAGCAGGAAGTTAGAAATTTTACCACCATCTGGTTCCCCACCTCTGCTGAACTGAATCTCAAAGTATTTTCCCTGGTAAACACAAAATCAGTCGTCACATTTGCGCCACTGCACATATTGTTTTGTGTTGCTGGGATCGGAAATGCACCAAGCAACGCAGCAAAAACAGAAATCTGCATTTTTTTTAAATATTATGAGCGAGAACGCTATGTGCATGCATGAGGCTGCAGTGACCCATAAACAGGCTTTATGATGCTTCACTGAGGCTTACAGGAAATTTCACAAGCTAAAGATGCACATGTGGAAGTTGATGTGGTTTAATGGTGTGAAATTAGCGCATTAGCATTAGTGGTGAGAAAGAAGTGATTCAAGTCGAGGGGGTTTTGTTTTACTGTGTTCTGGAGACAAGGATTTTTAGAATTTTGTAACCAAAAATCACAACAATTAGCATTTAAATAAATGTACTGTTTGTGCAGCAGCTCCACATTTATTTCAGGGAATTCTTATTTACAGAAATGAAACCGAGTCAAGATCAATCCGGTTTTAGTTTGGTATATTTAAAGCCAGGCTGTGTTCTGCAGGCATTAAACCAACTAATGTTCCGCGTAAAGCTAAGGCTAAAGCTAATGCTAAGGCTAACACTGAACCAACATTACTTGTGTTGTTTTGAACGTCTTTGTATTTAGGGGCTGCACAAAAACAAACTTATGTAAACAGTTCTTAAGGTGTTTCTTTCATATAAAAAAAGTACAATTGTTAAAAAAATATGTATAAAAATAATTTTTTTATAAAAACATGCAAATAAATGAAACTAAATAAAATATTTAAAATAATATACAAAATATGTTCTGAAAATATAAAAAGACCGCATAAAAATGTCTTAAAATGATAAAAACTAATCACATAAGTACAGTTTTGAAGCATGAAATATTTTTGAAGAAATGTGAGGAAATACATGCGACTTGTGTCCGGTGATGTTTGAGAAATAAAAGCTCACTTACAAAACGACTGGAGTTGTTGTTTCGGACCGTCTTGGCATTTCCAAACGCCTCCAGCAGAGGATTGGACTGTAGGATGATGTCTTTCACATGCTGCAACGCATAAACACCGGTTATTAAGACACAATTATTCAGATTTATTTTGAGTCAAACATAAAACACATGATGTTCGTTCCTGTTTCCACCTGCACTTTGGATCCGCCTCCAGACACTTTGGAAATGTAACCCATAATGTATTTGGCAGCCACCGTCTTTCCAGCTCCGCTCTCCCCGCTGAAACAAAACCACTTTTATTAACGTCATCTGAATCAGTCGGGTTTAAAGTTTAAACCTTCTTTGACATTTAATGAGTGAATTTCAGATTCATCCGGTCAGTCCCTTCCTGTAACTACTTAAAATTGCAGGTCATATTTTAGCCCATTGGTGTACCTCTAGGTTGTGTGCTGGGGCCACTGTTCTTTCAAAATGTCTTTCTCTGTCAAATTCAAGCATTTTAGGCATTTAATATCATTTTTATCACTGCCATGTGGACAATATATAAGACATTTCTTAAAGCCTCAGCCACATTTTTAAATATAAAAAAAATGCATGGAAAAAATAATTTACCTAAATGATGAAAACACTTGAAATGCTTGAATGTTGGCTCTAGTAAAGATTTTTTTTTTACTGCTTTAGCTGTCTATGCTACATCTGCAACCAGGAACCTTGCTTCATGTTTTCACCAAATATTACTTTTGGTAATAAATTTATGTTTTTAAGCAATAAATGCTACACTGCAAAGCTGAGTTTCACTTTGTCAACGTACCTGGTGAAATTTGTGCTTTTATTTCTGCTCGGCTACTTTAATTGATTAAAGAGATGGGAATCAGCTTTAAAAAGCAGCAAAAACCTGATTTATTTCAAATTATTTAAAACTTTTTAGCAGGTTTTCTGATTTAAAGTCTTGATTGCTGCCAAATAAAGTAAGTTTTACTTACTTAATTTAACAGAAAAGAGAAACTGACATAAAAAAAAAAAAAATTGCAGTTTGAGAAAACTTGGGTTTTCACCTGATGATAACGCACTGATTCTCGCCGTCGATCATCATGTTTCTGTACATGTTATCTGCCAAGGCGTAGATGTGTGGCGGGTTTTCATACTGGGCCTGCAGAGACAGAAGCTGGGTTAAAGAGCAGCAGGAAGAGGCACTCCACCACAAACACCACAGGTCTGCAAAAGTTCATGTGAAGACTTCTTCACTCACGGCGCCTTGGTAGAGTTCAATCTCTCTGTCAGTGAAGTAGGGCATCTGTTTAAACGGGTTCACCGAAATCAACACAGGGCCGATGTACGTCTGAGGCACAGAGTCAAGGAAAGCTCGAAAACACACTTGTGTCTAGTATAATTCTTGGTGCAGAATGAACCGTAGTCCTGTTTTTTAAAAATTAAATAGACTTTGAGTTATTTTCTTTTAAAGAAAGTCACAAACATACCCAGATATTTTAGGTTTTGCGTGTGAGTGAATCAGAATAAAAGTGGAATATTTAATCTTCCCACTTCGTCTTGCACCTACACTCTCACAATGCAAAATAGCTGACATTTTCCTTCTCTGAAGGAAAAGATAATTAACATAATCACTCTAATGTTAATGCTGCAAAGAACCCAGCAAAGCATAATAATAATAATAATAATAATAATAATAATAATAATAATAAAGGCATTTTATTTGTCAGTCTTTCAAAACACTCAAGGACACTTTACAACATTAAAAACAAATTAAACAGTAAGAAAATGCTATGGAAACATAAAATAACTATAAAAAATAAAGCGAGAAGTCTAACTTAAACAGAGAGTCAATATTACAGATGTCAGAATGTATGAAAAAAGAATGCAATAATGCTGTTTTATCTTGTTATTTTTCTGTTTTGGTAAAAATAAAATAAATAAAAGAGTCTGGTAGAACAATGTAAGTCAAAGATTCCAGCTAATATTTTGTGGTTTGTAAAGCAAATTTATCTCGAATGCATCTGCAGTTCCTGTCTGATCACCATCAGAGATGTGGAAGAGACACAAGCTGAGCGACGCGACACAACAAATTCAAAAAGAAAAACGATATTTAGTCAGGCTAAATTACATCTGAGTCAAAGCCAGATCGCTTAAACGTTTTCCTCTTCAAATTACAGATTTTGATCTGGGGATAATTAGCATAAGTCGATTCTTAGTAATGAAAAATAACAGGGATAAAAACAAGACAGTTAGATGTATTTCTGTTAATAATGTCAGCATAATTAACTCTTGCAGCAAAAAACAAGTCGCTTTTGCTTCTCTTTTTTTTCATGCACGTGGAAGAAATGTGAATTAGAGATGCACCGATCCACTTTCAGTATCAGCAGATACCGATCCGATTCAGATAAACGGAGCTGAATTACTTAAAACTTAAATGTATTTTCTAACTCTGCACTAGTACGACTCACTTAAATGCACCAATAGCTTCAAAATCTTGGTCAAATATGCAAAAACAATACAAATTTAATTAATTCTGTCAGTGCAATTAGGACTATAAGAGCCAACATAAAACAAATAATAAAGAAGCTGAAACAGACAAAAACAACAAGTCGACTACTTTGGTCAAACATGTAAAAAATAAACTGCAATAAACTTTCTTTCAAATGATTCAGAAAGGATTTCTAAATATAATGTAGCACAAATAAAGCACACAATTCGACTAAATCAAGACTGACACAGGTATTAATATTGGATCTGTGCATTTTTCCTTTGGTCATGTGAACTAATGATTTATCTTATTCCTTTTTTTTATTACAGTTTACTGAATTTTAAATGCATATCTAAACTGATCTAACTTGTGTTTTGAATCTCAGAGATATCCTTCCTGTATTTTACAGAACAATATGGATGTTTGCAGTCGGCTGACAGGCTTTGGGCCCACAGCTGCAGGACTGTAGGTGGGGGAAACCATGAAGTGAAGTCATGCCTTCATTCTTGGATGATCTCAGTGTTTCCAGTTTTGACCATAACAGGCCGTAAGATCAACACACTTCCTGGTAGCTAATAAAAAATCCAGACATCAACCAACCGAGGAATAATCAAGTGTACACCAACTCTCTGTCTTCGGAGTGAAACCGATGGTTGATTTAGTAACGGATGAAGATCCCGGAGTGTTTTTATTTTTATTTACAGTTAGCTGGGAATCTAACTGTAAGCTTAGATCCCCAGCTTTGATAAAACTCAGTATTTAAGTGGCGAATGGATTCAAATTGAGACAAAGAGAAAGTTTTTTTACTCTTATAGAAAAAGCTTCATCATAGACTTTGAGGAAACAGCCTTGTTGATTTCCCAACAGCACGGTTAGTTAAGCAAAAGGAGAAACAATTTAAACACGCAGACGTGCAAACTGTTTTTAAAAATATTTAAATCTGTTATGCTAAAAAGAAAACCTAATCAAAACAGCTTTCACCTGAGATTTAAACTACTGTTCATAATTATAAATAATAGATACAAATCATATAAATTATTGTCTAAATGTGAATAAAGTTTGACATTTCTTTTGGTTGCATTTTCATTGTTAGCTTAAGGTTCAGCTGTGCTTTGAGAAGGAGGAAGTGAGTCTCTGCTGACAGTAAGGAGGAAGAGGGAATCTCTTGTTTTTATGACCATATATGTTTAAACTTTGGGTTGTTTATGTTTGAGAGCAAAGTGATGCATGAAATCCAAGTTTATTTCTATTAAATAATAATCAATGTGATAAGTCATTTAACTTATCTAAGCTTCATTTAGCAAAGTTAAAACTCTGATAATCTAGTAGTTATCTGGCCGCTTGCAGGATACAAAAATGTAATCGTCCATGTATCTCTTCTTGAGGTTTTCCACGATGGCGTCCTCTGTGATCTTGGACAGCAGGACCATGTCGTCCACGCCGCTCTGCTTGACATTCTGACTCTGCCAGTGGTACTTCGCCTGAAACACAGAAATTTAGTCATCCGGGTGTTTCTTCCTGCGTCCGGGATTTCAAAAACACAACCTCTGATTATCAAACTGCTTCACATAAGATTTGATGTTGCACATAACTCCCATAAATTAAATGGACCATCCATGCAAGTTAACTACATTTCCTAATTTTACTACAACACATCCATATGTGCTGTAACACATTGTTATAACACATATGCATAAAATCAATATTTCCTTTGTGATTCTGTTCTATAACATCACAAACTCTTAAAAATTTGTTTTGAATTTTGCAGAACTAGAGTTACAACTTGTAAATGTAAAGACAAAAGTGAACAAAACCAAAGCTAGCTTTCAGACTTGTTAATAGAATAAAAATAAGGCGTGCATTGATATATTTGTAATATCATTAAATTAAATTAAATTACAGTTAAGACCTCAGACAAATTTAGAATTAAAATTATTTTCTTTCCTTCCTCGAGTAGTTTGTCTCTGTTGGAAAGTGAATCAGACATAAAAGACAATAAAACAACGTAAAAGGGGCATTAATTTAGAAAAAACACACTTTTTTACTAAACAAAGAGCATCTTTTAAATTATTTATAGCCTTCGAAATGAGCAGTATTTACCTTTAAAGAGCCACCTCTTTTCATGTTTCCTCTCATATTTTTGATTATCTTTGGAAGGCCTCAAATTAAAAAATATTTTTCTAATTAAAAATAACTTGACAGTGTAAATGAAAATGTGTCCCTGCTTAATTAGGTGAGGGCAGTTTTCTTGCATAATGAGAAATAATTATTTGGTTTGACAGTAATGAAGAGTTTAAAAAACAATGTTTAGACAAATTATCTTTTAACTTTAATTTCTTTTACCATCAAGGCAGCAGGTGAACCTTCATGTTCAAGTTAAATCTTCTTCAAATGTTTTACAGTGTATAAAAGAAACGCAAATTAAACCCTTGTGCTTTGCTGAAAGCCAGTTTCAAGATGTGAGTCTGTCTCGTGTGTCGAAACAGTTTGTTCCTCAGTTTCTGCTCAACAATTACCAAAACCTTTAAAGGAAACGCTTTGTTATATCTGCCCAAATCAAAGGCTGCAGGAGGCAGAGGATCCTGTTTGTTCACTTCCTCGTTTGTTAGCCATAAAAGGTTAAAACCTGTCACAATTTTTTAACACCTAAAAGTTTCAGAACAAGAAATAAATCTGAATATTTACCAAATATAACCTGAGCCAAAACATCAAGGAGTTTGAAAGAACATTTCCGGACTACAAGTCTTTTTGAAAACTGCGGCTTAGACGATGATAATATATCGATTTTTACAGATGGGTTTCCAAAAGCTGGACTTGTGTGTGATGAAGAGGACGGCACAAGCTAAAAATCAATTTTTATACGCGATTAGAGCGACAACGAAAGAGAGACTGGGGAAGCGTCTATGAGGCTGATCGACTCTGATACTGAAGAAAACAACTTTAGTTTCATTAAAAGTTTAATATTTAAGTCTCTGGATGCGGTTGATATTCAAGTGTGCTCTGAAATTACGGCGCTATGGTAAAAATAAATAAAAATGCTGTTTTTGACTAAAAATTTAATGTCCCCTGTTTGTTAAATAAGGAAATTAACTCCAATTAGGCACAATATTATGGTTCAGTTTACACCACTCCAATGGCTGACTACTGCCAGATCTGGAAAAAATGTACTCAAATACAACCTGTTTGACAAGAGGAAGTAGGTTAATAAATATGAAGGATCTATAAAACATGCCTTATCTAAAGAATATATCAGAATCAAAATTAAGCCTTTGTTTATATTAACTTCTGGATAAATTGTTGGCACTTGTTTATTTCCGTTTAACTCTTCCAGTTTCTTTTAAAGTTTGGCTGTGAACACAACAGTTTGACCTCAATCACATGAAATACGTGTAGATTTTGCTATAATTGCTTTAGGTGTGAAAACACTATGAGGTGTTTTTACACCTAATTGTCTTGTAGACTGGGTTCAACTGAGGACCAAAAGTGCAACATTTGTTATATTTTCAGATGGTAAGGTTTGCTTTCACTCTACACTGCGTCAAACAATCCAAGCTAATTGAAAAACCTGCTCTTCCCTTCGCCTGTGGTGGCGCTGCACCAAAAACCACTGAGGCAGATGACATGAAAACCTCCGAAGAAGACATGAGCGCGACTTCCATCTTCAGAAAATGCAAACAAAGCATCGGATTTTAGCTGTCGTAGGATTTCTCTCTTATCTTTGCTAAAATACCACGAGCCATTTCTCCCACTAGCCCTTGATTCTAGCGTTCTTGTGTTTGTTTTGGTCTGATTTACCCAGAATGCCCTGCGCTATTGTGGTTTCTGGAAACTAGTATTCACATATGAAGTAGAAATGCGTCAGAGTTTTTTTTTCTGTATCACAGTCTAATTGCACATTCACACCTCCCAAAACGGACCGGACTTTCTATGCGCGGGGCATTCTGGGTAAATACACCCAAAACAAATGCTTGTGTCTAGTGCCAGCGGATTAAATAGCTCGTGTTTTGTTTGTTTGTTTTTTTTTTTTAAACCAACACAAAATATAAATCCTACACCACTAAAATCTGACCACACTCTATTTTTGATTACATTTTGTGAAGGAAAAAAAAAACTATCACGAAGTTTTGCTTATGTTGTTTTCTTTCCATTAGTTACTTTTGGTGCAGCGCCACCACAGGCGAGGAGGGGAATAGGTGTTTCAAAGTTTAGTTCAGTGTAGTGTGAAAGTGAGCCACGCCAGCTGAAAATATAATAACTGTTTCAATTTAATGGAACCGAGTTTATCACCCTTACAGTCAGTGTTCCTGATTCATCAATAAAAGAGAGACTGGGCCTGGGCAAAAATACCATCAATGGGAGAGTTACAAACTGACCAAAGAGCAGTGGCTGATTCCTAAAATCGTTATGATAATATTCTGTGAACTGAGGGGAAAAAAATCTGAACTATTTCAGGTGTATGTCCTGGTATAAAACTGTTAGAAAAAGAAGCATCAGACCCCCACCAGACATTGTGGTAGCGTGAAAGTCTGCTAGCCAACAGCAAGTTCAGTCCAGAACGGCTCAAAAATAGCAATTCACACGTTTTGGATCAGCCTTGTCAAGGTTTACACAGAAACCCAATTGAGACGCTTTGGATATAACCTTAAACTTGTTCATGTTTGAAAATTCTCTGATGTGGCTGAATTATAAAGCAACTCTGTAAAACTGAGTGGGCCAAAATTCATCTAAGGTTTAGTAAAACACTTCTATATATTAGGTCTGGAGGGGAATTACCTTTTCAAATAGAGTCATGTTAGAAAAAGAGTTTTGTAATTCGTCAAGTTATGTTTGTTTGATGATCTGAAACATTTAAATGTGACAAAAGAGCAAAATTAAGTGGGGGATTGCAGTTTCACAGCAGCAAAAAAATAAGCAGGCAGAAAGATTAGCAGGTTAATAAGTGGAAATTAAGGTCATTATTATTAATGACCTGAAAATATGTATTTTGAAAAAGTTTAGTTTCAAGTCGTAACTTGTAAAGAGATTTAAAAAGCATTTTTAAAGCTAATTATATGAAATTCTGACATTTAATCACAACCTCCGTTGAAGAAAGTACGAATAATAAACTCTGTTTGATAAATATCATTAGATGATGCAGATCAACAGCAAACGTCTGTTTGGCATCTTCACAGACATTTGTTGAAAGCAAAACCAGTTGTGCTTATTGTTGCAGGAAGCTGAGGTTGGCTGCCAGGCAACAGGTTAAAGAAACCCTGAACAGGTTTTATTTTACTTGGGCATTGCTGAAAACAAAAGCAGCGATTGTCCAACCGCAGCTTTTACTTTGAATCCTTTTAAATAACCGGAGGTGCCGTCTTCCAATTCAGCTGATCTGGTGTTTGACACCTTTGCTTTTCCCCAAAAGATGCTGGTCGGTTTGATGTGTGAAGCTACTCAGGGTTTGTCACTGGCAAAATGTGGTCTGTGGTCAGAGACAGACTATGACGTTGACATGCAAGAAGCTCTCTGCTGTGGTTTCATCATCAGAGTGATGAGAGAACGACGTTCAGACATTTATTCACATTTTAAATCTTTAAAGACAAGATTGTGGGGTAGTTTTAATAAAAGACGAGCTCTTCTTGAACTAAAAATCCTGCACAGCTCAGTTATAGTCAGACTGCTTCATTAAGCTCTCTTACATAGCCACACAGGAAATGCTAAGAACAGTCACTCAGTTTTTATTTTTAAATTTAAAAATCCCATGATGCACGGAAATCACACGTAAACAATGCTTTCGAATTGAGCCCAACTGCTACTGCTTGTTGGCTAAATATAACAATGATCTCTCAGTAAATTTGAAAATGTTTCTTCTGTACGTCGCTGGAGAATTTGGACAAACAGCTCTGGAAAAAAACAAAGACTGAACCCTTTTGAAAACCTCCTGGTTATTCCACCAAATATTGATTTATGAGTTAAAACATCAGTATTGTTGTTTCAAAAATGAATATCAACTTGTTTTCTTTGCATTATTTGAGGTCTGAAAGCGTTGCGTCTTTTTCGTAAATTTGACCATTTCTCATTTTCTGCAAATGAAAAAACATTTTTGCTTGTAATTTCAGAGACATGTTGTCAGTAGTTCATAGAATAAAAGAACAATGTTCATTTTACTCAAACACATACCTATAAAGAGTAAAATCTGAGAAACTGATCATTTAAATTTTTTTCCAGAGCTGTAGGTAACATGGCTCTCTGCTCAGGGCAGCATGACTGAGGGCTTAAAAACATAACAAATTATAGGTTTGGTTTATGCCAAACCAAACCAAAACTAGTGCCAAACTACCTTTCTGCATCCTGTAAGCACTAAATATGTGACTGCGCACCGCACACGTTTAAAATTGCGTCTGAGTCAACAAGTCAGTGCGAAAATAAAAGATATTTCACTGTATTTTATAGGTTCGTTGTTTATCTGCTTGTTTGTTTTTAAGACTTAAAGCGTCATTTGATCAACCTTAAAAAACTACAATACTTCAAATTCAAAAATACTTTCTTGATTCCAAATGGAAACTAAATGTTGCTGTAACTCAAAAGACTTTACTGGTTATCTGCATCATTTTGTTGTGGTTTGAATTTATCTCTTTATTTTTATGTTTTATATATTATTACTGAAACGTTGATGATAATGACGATTCTTCAGAACTGTAGAAAATGGTGAGGGCTGTCGGCAAGAAAGATCTCCTGTAGCCGTCTGTATTCCAGTGAATTTGAAGAAGCCTCTGACTGAAGACACTGTTTTTCTTACGGTGGGTCATATCCAAAGTTATTTTTGCAAAGCAGAGTGCCAATATTGAACAGATCAATATCAGTTTTGAATGTTTCTGGTGAAGTCACGATGTAAAGTTTGTTTTCTAGTTTCCATCAGAAGAGTCGAGGTGTGAAAAAGTGCCGTTCCAGTCACACCAGAGCCGCAGCTGTCTAATAAGGTCCTACAAATAACATAACACTGAAAGTGTTTGGATTATTTGGAAAGCCACAGCTTTGGCCTTTTAAAGTAACAAGCTTTTGAATCTGCTCCGTTTTTTCCCCCCTGAAGTCTGTGATGATCAGCTGATCTCAAAACACAGCAGAAAAAAAAAAACACAGTCCATTTTTTTAACATTGCAGTGAAGAACTTTAACACATCTGACCACAAACAGAACAGCTGACCTTAAAGTGTTGAACTGTGTTTTAGTTGGGGATTAATTTCAGCTTTCACCTGAACTCTTCTTTTGGGTTTTTGTATTCGCACGTAATAGTCTGGCTTTCAAAACTTGATGACGCCAAATAAAACATCTGCAAAGATATTTGTAAGGAAGGATGTTTAATTTGGAAATTTATGTCTGATTAAAAAAGGCTTTATCTTTGCATAAAAAATGCACCATGTTCATAACATTTTCACAAAGTTTAACCATTCTTCTTCACTGCAAAAAAACACAAAACATTTTTTAATCTAGTTTCTAGTGCAAATATCTTAGTACACTTCAAATAAATTAAAACTAAGTAACTTTTCAACAAGATGTAAGAGCTTATTTTACAAAAATAATTCCTTAAAAGGTACAGCTCTCCTATCAAGTTATTTCACTCATAAAAAAAAACATTTTTCCATGTTATGAGTTAAATAATCTGCCAGTGGGATTAGTACATTTTTCTCAATATTCAGGAATTGTTGACTTAAAACAAGCTTTTATATCTTGCTGAAAAGTTACACGTAAGTTAATTTTGTCTTATTTCGAGTGTGTTAAGATGTTTGCACTAGAAACAAGATCAAAAATACTTTGTGAGATTTTGCGGAATCGCTCTAGATAATCCTTAATTCTTCTCTTTTGGTCTCTTCAGCTCAGCAGATTTAAACCTGGAGACTGAGATTCATTTTGTGTCTGGTGGATTATTTCGTGTTGATTTGGCTGCATGTTTTGGATCATCATCCCACTGAAAAACCCAGCTACAACCCATTTTTGTCATCTCGCCACCAGATATTTATTTACAGTACAATCCTCAATGCGTTCAGTTTGCATCTACTCCTCTTCTGTTTTTGCTCTACTTTTCTCCGGCTGCTAACAAACGCTCCGGTGTCAAAATTAAACCTTTTTAAAAATAATAATTGGCTGTTGAGAAAATTGATAATTCCAAGCTCTCTATGAGAAACGGGCCCACAGCATCACTGATAACCTGCTATTCTAAATAGTGGGATAAAAGGTCTTTTTTCCCCACATATTCATGCTTTATTTTGTACCAGAAACACATGGAGTGTGAGGAATAATCCACACCTTAAAGTATAAAGTTGCATCAGATTGTTGTTTGATTTGAGTTCATGACCCCAAGATATTGCCCAGTTAGCCACGTAGCTATTTTCTTGCAACCATTCCTTGAACTAAGACAATTCAATTCAATTCAAAAATGCTTTATTAATCCCAAAGGGAAATGAAATAAATGAATTTCCTCCTTTTCTCTCTCTCCTCGCCTCATTCTCAACTTCTACTGGGATTTCTGGCTCCCGCTGTCGTATTATTTCAGCTTTTCCAATGTTTAGCCTGTTGCTATGGTTACGCATCACGACAAAATAGCAAAAACATGAATAATATTGCAAAAATAACCAGTCCAACTACACAATATACAAAAACGAAGGAAAAGTTGTCCAAAAAAAGTTATTTTCCTCCAAGAAAGCAGAAATGAAAAGAGAAAAAATATCAATGAAAGCACAGAGCTACTCCAACATGTTCCTTTCCCATCCTAAAGAGTGCCAAGAGGCATACACCTCGATATCAAATCGTATTTATCACAAAAACAGCAAAAACAGAAATTAATGGTCTACTAACGTTAATAAACTCTCAACATAAACATTAAAAATGCTTCAGTTACATTTATTTCACAGAAATTGCCCAACTCCAGTTTTTGAGAGCTGCTATTCTGCAACTTTTAGATGCATCCCTTCGTCAATGCACCTGGATCTAATGACTAAATCATCATGTCTGTCCAGCTTTATAGAGGCAACCAGCCATGTATTTGATTCAGGTGTTTGGGAGAAGGAATGAATCTAAATACCAGCCTTTGAAGACTGGAGTTGAACATCCGTTGTATAAGAGTTTCTTCATTAAAGAACTAATTTGGCACATTTGTAGAGAATTTCTCAGTTCTTGCAAACATTTTCTATATCTATTGCTTGCTATGTGAATTATCTTGGCATCATTTGATTCTTTTTTAGCTTAGATATTTCTCTTTATAACCTAAACTTTTTCTTCTTAAATGCTTTGAGATCATTTTTGCTGTAATTTTACTCTACAGATTCTTCCCAGGTGCAAAACTAAACAGTGAGGCAACATTTTGTTTCCATGCTCCTCAACTCTGGAAAAAAAAAAATCCTGATAATCTGAAAAGTGCAGAAACTATTGAGTCAAGACTGAAAACAATATTGTAACTTCTGATCAGTCTCACCAATTAAATTATTATTCCGATCTCTGATAAGTGATGTCTATGATTATATTACATTTTAACATGTTTCTTTTCATGCAGCGTTTTAAAGTTTATCCTCCAATTACCCCGAATGTGTATGTAAAAAAAACCTTTCCTTTGTAAAAAAAACTGAATTAGAAGTTTTGATCAGGTGTTTGGTTGTTTAATTAATGCCTTCTTTTCAGTTCATGCCAGGGTTTTAACTAAGTATGCAATTAGCATGATCTCCCTGGTTTATACATGTTAGCTTAGCATGTACAGGAACAGAAATCCTCTCTCTCTCTCTCTCTCGATTGGCTTGGTTCGTGCTAGCTTCCATTTATACTCAGAACTGGTAAATTCTAATTTCCCAGTCGGAAAAATCAACTAGAACGCCTTCCGAAGTCGGATAGTCACTGGGAGCAACTCCGACTACCCCCAGTGAGAAGGACTTTAAATATGGCCGCTCCTCGCATCGACTGTACGAAGCTGTGGTGGAAACATGTTTTATTTTACAAGACACTCATGCAAACGTGAGTCTAAAATCAATATTACATGTAGCGCTTGTATCTCTAAACTAAACAAATGATAACTGGAGCTAGCTTATGGAAAGTAGAGCTTTAAATGATGTTTGTTTACGGTTCTGCGAACAATGTTACCATACCGACTTCTTAGCTAGCCTAGAACGTTGTTACGTCGGGTCTGACGTAATCTCCATCTCCCAGGTAACGGGAACGCAGCGTTACTTCCGCTCTACGTTGTTTGTGTCACTTCCTGTTTTATTTTGCCGAATCTTACTTTCATTATTCTCTGCCACAGTTAAGCTCGTTGTGTTGTGGGGGTAAAGCACCAATTTCGTTGTTTAACTTACCGCTAAAAACACCGAAGAAGAAAATATTGTTGCGTGACTGACACACAATTCATTCAGTCTTGACTGAAAAATGTGACTTTTTCTCAGTGGCTTTATCTTAGCGATCTTGTCTTGCTGCTTGTTTTCTCAGGAAAATGTGGCCTTTGTTGATGCCATTGTGTTTATTGGATCTTAATCTACCTCCTTTGGCATGATATTAAAGTTTTCTTTGAATTATTTCAATCGTCGAAGAAATAAGACATACAGTAAGTTCAAACTTTTTAATGACAGCGTCAGCCTACATTTTATTTTGCTTTGAAGCATTTATTCACCTTGATCTTCTTAAAAGCTGATCATTGAACTTAAAAAGAGAAGCAAAGACTGGAACTTCACACACAGTTGTTCAAATAATCACCTTTTATCTTCCGTAGAGTAGATGTCTTTTTTTTTTTTAAACCCAACAACTCGTGACACAGATTATCACTGGCAATCAGGTCAGCTGTGACTCTTATTTTGAAAGGCGCCATTGGAGGAGGCAGAAACAGTGAATTTGCTCTTTTGGATGATCTTTAAGAGATCGTGTGCATGTGTTACAGGCAGCATTTTCAGGAAGTGTTGTGACAGAAACTACCGGCCTCTCCAGTGAGTTCACTTCCTCCTCTCTCA
The DNA here is from genome assembly GCA_903067095.1 of Girardinus metallicus. Classification (NCBI taxonomy): domain Eukaryota; kingdom Metazoa; phylum Chordata; class Actinopteri; order Cyprinodontiformes; family Poeciliidae; genus Girardinus; species Girardinus metallicus. The sequence continues at coordinate 16,651 of CAEGAE010026543.1, forward strand.
CCTCAGCCCTGCCTCTTGTGAAACCTGCAACCTTTGTACATGCTGCGGGGTCTTTTCCTGTGGCAGCCCCCTGTTGCATTTTTGCCCCAAAGAGTCCAATAAATCCCTCAGGGCAACACAATAGATCAGTATGTGTATATTGAACCATGACGGATTTTGGTGCTTATTTTTGAATGAATGCAACACTTAAACCCTAAATCTTCTCTTAAGGTTTGTTCTTTGTGTACAAATTGATGCTTTAATATAAAATTCAACCTTAAATTATGAATTAAAGCTAATAATTCCTGTATTTTTCAGCTTTGAGCTTCAGTCTCAATAAAAAGGCTTGTCGTGAAAAAGGGGAAACTCATTCTGCTGCTGTGAAGAGCTGAATCTCAACAGAGTTTTTAAGTTTAAACTCCCGAACACCTCACTGGTCATGAAAAGATGAAAATTTGACTCGTCCGACATTCTCATCTGTCGTATAAACAAAAGCTGTTTTACTTCAAATACAGTTAGTTTAATTGTTTTATCAGTTCTAAAGCCATCAAACAGCACAGGAGAACTTTTCTTACTAAAAGAATTGCAAAAATTGTGCTTTTCAGATAAAATCTGAATGCGGATGTCAAAGTTACACACCTGAGTTCACACAAGTCAAAGCAGCTCAGAGGATATGAAAGTGGGGTGCTTTACCATTGTTCCTGTGGGCCTCTCCTCCTCAGGCGTCCGCCGTCCAGAGTGTGTGTCGGCTGTGTGTGTGTGTGCCGCTAAAATCCACGGTTCGACCTCGTCAGACTGCGGCCATCAGGAGAGGGACAGCCGAAACCAGCAGCAGGCACTCACACTGCAAGACCTCCAGCAGAGCTGTCACATCTACTTCCTCACACTCCCACCGGCAGTGTGTGAAACAAGAACTGAACACACACACAGTGATGCACGCACTCACCGCACACTGCTGAGAAGCTACTTCTGTATTTCTGTCATGCTCCCGGCCGCCAGGGAGGATTAAGTAATGACCGGTTTGCTGGCTGCAGCGATCAAAGCTGCGTACCAAAATTAGTCCGTCAGATTCTTCTGGGATGAGCAGAGGAACGGTGCTGGCACTGAGGGATAATTTTCTCTAGTGTGTTGCCAAATGATAATGGGTGTTTTGTTTGAGAGGTGCTGACTCCACCCAGGCTGTGGTTGCTTCACGCAGTCTCCAACGCCCTTGATAACCGATGGGTTCAGGAAGAGTGTGCAGGAGAGCGTGTGGGCGTGTAGGTGCCCAAAATCAGGCAGTTTTTGGTTTCTTGAGTTGCATCCTCCTGCATGGCCGCCTGGGGTTTCTGACTGCACTTTACCATTTAAATACGAGTCATTTTTTTAAGATTGCAAGTTAAAGTTTCTGAATGTTTTCAGTTTCTTTGGAAAGCCGGTTTTGTATTTCTCCTCTGCTGCAACAAAACTGAAAAAACACAAAATCTTAAAGTATTTTTTGTCTATTTCTAGTGCAAATATCTTATTGCACTTGAATTAAGAAAACTAACACATAGCTTTCCACTATAATATAGGAGTTTAAGTTAATAATTCCTTAATATTGATAAGAAGTACTGGTTCCATTGGCAGATTATTTCACTTATAACACGTTTTTCCCATGTTCTAAGTGAGATAATCTGAGTGGATTCTCAGCAATACCAAGGGATTATTCACATATAAAAAACTCATATCTTGATGAAAAGTTACTTAAAAGCTAGTTTAGTCTTATTTCAGATATAAAGAGATATTTGCACTGGAAACTAGACATGAAGACTTAGTGATATTTGGTGTTTTTGCAGTGTAAACAGTTTGTTTCTGTTTGGCGTCTGTTCTCCCCGTTTCTTGTGTTGCCGCCTCCCTTCCTGTGCTGCTAATCTCTCTCTGGGTGGAGCCGCTGCGCCTGCTGCGCTGACTGCCTTCTTCTCACAGACCCAAAAGCTTTTTAAACATGTTAAAGCCAGAAAACCTAAAAACGTAATTGCTTTTGCTAGCAGGTGTAGCTCTTGAAAGTCGTCCTTCCAACGTGTCACAATTAAACGTCAATTAAGGCTTTTTTAAAATTCACAAACAGCACATTACATAGTAATGACGACATGCAGCACAATCAGAAGTGAATATTCAGCAATGCGGCTTCTTCTTACGGTTTTACTCCATTGACGGGTCGGTTCAGCCTGAATACGAGGGCAGAAAAGCAGAAGTTTTTGCTTCATTTTGGTTTTTCCGTGAAAACAGGCTGATTCTGAAATAGATGAGCGATGATGTAAACCTTCAGAGCACAAATCCGTCCCAGACTGAGAGCAGTCACTTCCTTAAATTAACTAGAAGTTTCATCAATCTAGTGCTTCCTTTAAAGGAAAAAAGTGGATGTAGTGTTGAACAAAATACATGAACAGAAAAAGTAATAGCAGTACTATGGAGATACATCAGTGAAATATTTAGTTTTTCCCCTTAGTAAAAGATCTAATTGTTTGTTTTTTTCATATTTGCTAAAACGTGTGTAATGAGACATATTATGTGCGATAAAGATCGATCTCCTCCCTGAGTTGCTGCAGTGATTTGCAAAACTGCCGGTCAAAAACAACCAATCAGAGGAAGGAGGAGGGTCTTAGCGCTGTCAATCAACCTCATGTATGCGCTGTTAAATGTGCTAATGGTGCAGAAATGGTTTACTGTTACAGGAAAACCGTTTATATGCAGTCAAAAATCTGCTGCAAAAAGCATTATTAGCAGGGATGCTATTAAAGTGTTATTTTCTTTTCTTTTATTTAGCATTAACATCATTTTTAATTAAAGAAAACATGCAAACAAGTTTTAAAATAAAAGTAATTTGATTAAATTAAATATGATCATTGCTTTTGTTTTATACATATTTACCAAGAGACCAACACATGTCTGCCATTAAATCACATTTAAAGACATAATTGAGACATTTTAAAATGTGGTGTTATTTTCTTTAAAGTAATTCCAGAACAAGTAACTTAAGTATTTTACTGTGGATTGTTTCCTTAAACTCCAACAGAGAGCCCTAGACTACAGAAACTGGTGAGGAGTTTTGGCTGGAAAGAAAATTTTACATATGATACAAAAACATGCCACACTTTTCAGAGTTTTTTGGTTGTAAAAAATGTAAAATCCAAAATTTCAGGGGAATTTAATACTTTTGTAAGTTGCTGTGTAAGTAAGAAAAGTGTACGTCATGCTGGATCACGTCACTACATTCAGGAAACAAGGCCTCTGATTGACTAGTTTTGATTTTAAACATTAATTATCACTAAATCTGACAAATCACGCAAACAAATGAAGACATGAATCAAAGAGGACCTCTAGTGGATGAACCTTTATAAACAGCTGCGCTTATACACTTCATCGTTCTACTTTGCAGATCTGTAATATTAAAAAAAAAAAAAAAAAGGCTCAAGTTGATTTTTAAATAAAAGATTTTAACAACTGCTTACATGATACAATGAGGAACAAACGACAGTCAACAAATAGCACCATTCAAAACCGAAGCACCACCAGAAGTAACGGGAACAAGAGTGCAGCCAATCCCCACAAAGACAGTCACTTCCTTTCTTCACAGAGAAGCGATTGAGTGTTGCATCAAGTAGCTGCTCTGAGTGTTGACTAAGCCCCGGCAGGTCGGAGCGCACAGTGAGCGTCACAGCGAGGCCACGAGGCGCGATGACTGAGCTCTGAAAACACCCCGGGGCGGCACTTCTTCCATTTCTCTCTACGAGTCGGAGAAGCGCGGTTCACGCGTCACTGAATTTGCTCTGCATCAGACGAGGTCGTACCAAAAGTGGGACACGTTAAAATTAAACTCAGCGTGTCAATTTCCCCAGAAAAAAAACAATGTCAACGTTTCTGACAAAATGCTGTGATTTCTTAATCTCCGGAAAGATTTTGTGAAGAGATTCTGTAGGCCCATTACTTTACTTTTTACTACCTTTTTTCAAATATTTGATACTCATTTACTTCATCACTGTGTGTCAGATTTTTAGTATTTACACAGAAGAGGATTGTAGCCATAAAGATTTTCTTATACAAAATTCTGTTTTTCTCAGAATCTCAATCTGTGTCAATCTGTCAAAATCCAAATAAGTAATCAAACTTTCTAAGGTGTATGTCAGCAATTATGTTGTTAGTATGTGAAAATAATTACATAACTACAACAGAGTATTATTGCCAATGTAGATAAAAAAAAAAGAAAAATCAGTAAGTGTAATTTTCCACCCAAAAAACATCTATGAAAATTTCTAGAAAAAAAACAAAGAAAAAAAAAAACAAGAACATTTCTGGGTTTAAAAAGTAAAAAAATAAAAAAAATAAAGATATTTTGAGATTAATCTCAGAAATAAAATAAAAAAAAAATATATCTGGAAAGTTGCAAATTTTCAAGAAAAAAACTTGAAAATATCTGAAGTTTTTTTCTAAAAATTTGCTGAGATTAATCTTCAATTTTATGGCAAATTTTTGACTTTTCGAGCGCAGCAATTTTATTTTTTTCTAGAAAATTTCTGATCTCAATCCAAAAATTTATGAGTTTTTTGACAGAAATTTGCTCTTTTTTCTTTTTTTCATCTACAATGGCCCTAATCTGCTGCCATACTGAACCGCTATAGGATTTGTAAACCTGCACTTTATCGACACTGAAAGCCTTTCCTACACTTATTTAGTCTTAAGACTAGATTTGTCTCAAGATGCATAAACAATTCAAACAATTTTGATTCTAGAAGTCAGAATGTTTTTTCAGTTATCTTCTTCCATACTTTTGATTTATGGAAATAAATGATACAAAAAAAAATCTGTTTTAAAATGTAATTTTGTTGTATATTATCCTCATTTTCCAACTGAATGTGGTTTTTATCCCAGTTCAAGCCAACCACATCATCATGTTTCATTATTAGATTATTGAAATATTACAGAAACTGGTATGAGATACGTTTTTTTACTTTATGTAATCATGTCTTCTGTACTTTGCATTTTTTTAAGCAGTTTCCTGAAGACATCACCTTCAGAGAGCATCAATCTGCAGCTGATTGTTCATTTTAGTTCAACCATCCACTTTCCTGGCTCCGTCAAATGTATAAAGAAATAAAGGAGGGTTTAATATTTGCAGCTTAGATCCTGTAACTTCAGTCTGAAAGCAGGGATTTGATCTCTGGTGCGAACATTTGATGACTCGTTGAAACGGCTCCAAAATTACACAAGCACTAACGTGTAAAATAATCATGCTCCCCCTTTCGACATACCAAGTAGAAAAACACGTTGCGATATGACAAAGCTGCACTCATACCAGAAAAAATACTTATTCGTTTGCATTTTTCTTACAGGATGTATTGTGATCTTTTGAAATGGTATTGATGGTTTTTGTTTTTCACTGAAGGAATTTAAAAATTTTCTGATCTTTAAACAATGTGAGCATAAAATGTCTCAAACGTTAAAGGACAACAAATCACCTGAAATGTTGTCTCTGGACACTTTTTGACTGTAAGGCTACAAAAATATAATTTAGTCTCCTTTGTTCCACTGAATTTATAGAAGAAAATAAAAAAAAACTAGTTTCAAAAGGTAGAAGATAATATTCAGAATCACAAAAGATGAAATGTGCTCTTAGGTTTGGACATTTCTATTATGTTATTTTTTTTGTCTTTCACAGGAAAGAAAATGCGTTTTAAGACGAGATAATCGTCTAAAATATCCCCACTTTAAAAAGGAATAAGAGCTCCAGAAGCAAGTTATAATGAAATCAGGGCTGGTTTAAAGTTTTAGGCAGAGTAGCTGCAGTTGTGTGAAATAAACTGTGTGAAAGACGGGGGTCATGCCTAAAAAAAGGCTGATAAATGACGCATTTAATTGCTCAGATTAGCTTTCCTGATGTAAAGAACTGACAGAAATGTGAGGCTGCCTCTCTCCTCTGTTGGCCTCTTCCTGTTGGCAGAGCTGTGGCTCACTGTGCTCTGTGTTTCCACTCAGTATTTGCACCTTTACACATGTGGGAAAAATAAAATAAAACAAAAACTTTACAACCAGGCTTCACGGAGTGAAATCTGATAATGTCTGAGACTTCGTGCCAAAGTCTGACAATCCGACAGCCTGTTGCATGAAAACAATTTTCAGTGAAGCTCTGCTGCGTGTTGTGATTTAACGGTGCAGAGGTGATAAACTGTCGGGGAAACTACCCAAATGGCAAGACCGCGGCGTTTTCCACAACTTCCATAAAGACATCAAGTCAAATGATGGGACAAAAAAAAAAACACAAAACACACAAGTCCTCCGACTGCAGACGCTTTGTGCAAATCCAAATCTGCTCTCACAACCGAATATCTGCGAGGACTCGATGGTTATACTGATATGCAACAAAACAAGGACACGAAAACAGTAAGTCAAGTAAAAGCTAACATAAAAATATGTTTTAAAATTAAAGGAGCTAATCCTTTTCACTGCAAAAACACAAAAACTAAGTACTTTGGTCTAGTTTCTAGTGCAAATATCTTAGTGTACCTAAAATAATAAAACTAACTTGGACGTATAGAAGCTTTAAGTCAATAATTCCTAAATATTTATAAAATCATGCTTATTCCATAGATAAATTATTTCACTCATACATGGAAAGATATCTTGTTATCAGTGGCAATGGAACAAGTACTTTTTAATACTTGTTTCCCCCTCAATATTAATGAATTATTGGCTTGAAACAAGCTTATATATCTAAGTTACTTGTAAGTCAGTTTTGTCTTATTTCAAGTGTACTAACATATTTGCAGTACAAACTAGACCAAAATGAATTGGTAAGATTTTGTGTTTTTGCAGTGCTGTGGGCACAGATATCGTGAAAACCATTTCCTTTCAAATGGATGTTTTAAAAACGTATAACAGGCTAAACATTTAGGCCACTCAAGTAATAAGAAGTGGAGTTTAAGATTACTGAAACCAGTCCCATAGCCAAAATAAAACGTATAGCACCAAAATATTAAGACAAAGTCAAAGTTTAGAAAGGCAAAGAGAGGGTCAGCTGCTGCCTCCCTCCCTCCTTCCTCTCCGGGTTTCAGCGCTGGACCCTCTCCTCCAGTGGAACGATGTTTGGTCCAGAGATTTCAAATCTGGATTATCAGTGAGGAGAGGAAAACAAAGCACCCCTCGGACTAATTTCAGGATCTGCTTGTCAGCATCGACACTGGACCCCAAGCTTGAACCTACGGAGAAACGGTGAAGGCTGCTGCAGCGAGGCTCAGTGGAAAAGGTTCAGTCTTACTGTTTGACCCCGCGACCGCAGCAGCGTCAGTGTCCCTGGCAGGTCTTACAGCACATCTGTCTGAAATATGGCCGGTTGCAGAACTTGAACCTGAGCACCAGGGGGCAATACGCCACAGTGCTCACATCTTTACACTCTGCAGAGACAAAGAAGGAGAACCACAGCTTCACAAATGTGTTGGACAATCTGAAATTAGGAATTTATCCACTCGTCTCAGCATATATAATCTGTTTTCAAACTACTAAGTCACAGAAATACACATTTTGTTGTATGCTAATCCTTCTAAAATTTAATGACAAACTATTTTTGATAGAGATTTGTGCCATAATTTAAGATAAGATTATTTCCTCTTCTAGAAAATGGTTGTTAAAAAATAACAGCCTCCGGATTTTGAGGATGTAGCATTTAAATCTTTGATAAAACCAAAAGTTTCAAAGAGTACACAACAATATCTTGATCTGTTAAAGGACATAACGTAATCAAAATTAAATCCAGAAGGAGGACAAAACCAGAATAAATGCTGCATTTATCTTATCTAGAGTTCACTGGGACAGGATTTATGGTAGTTCAACTACTGTGGTGGGCACCGCTAACTAAAAATAACCATAAGCAGTTGTTGTAGCTAACGTGCTTCACCAACCGGAAATTTAGCAGAAGCTAATGCTAAAGTGCTAACTTCAATTCAAATTTTATCCGCCCTTGAAAAACTGCAACCCTTAGCACAAATATATTTTACGTGTTTTACAACGCTCATACATATCGTATTTACTATTATAGCCATCTCTCTGCCACAAGTTTTCAAACAAGAAACGTTCCCTCGCGTTTCTCGTTGGAAATGAGAAAAATAAGAGAACGTGAGGAAAGGAAACGGATCTACTCGGTATTCGCCCCTTTCAAAATAAGAGCACGGATATAAACGTCTGCCTACTTGAAAAACTATTAACCGCTGACTTCAATACGGATGTTTACTTTTAATCAACTGATAGTTTATGAAGCAGAAATGTATTTAGGGAAAGCTATAAGTGCCTTAAGTACTTTCAAAGTTAGCTAAAAATGCTAAGCGAAATATTAGCTTTGCTATTACCACATTAACGGAAGTGCTCCCACCACTGTTCCCTGAACGCAATCTGAATAAATAAAAACTCCTCTCGGTTCGACAGAAAGACAGAAAATATTACCAGCACTGAAATTTGGCCTCTGACCTTCTGGGTTCTCTGAGTTGACGGGCAGACTGGCGTCACATTTGCTCTTGCACTGCTGCATGGCCGCGGGCCGCTGATGCTCCAGACACTCGTTGGATGGCTGGCCAGTGTGGGCCAGGCACTGAACCGAGCGCATCTCCTGACCCAGACCACACCTGGCAGAGCACTGAACCACGAAAACACGTTTCACAGAAATGTAATCCTACCACAACTCAACTTGGTTAAGCTTAATTTAAAAGATAAAACTAACAGTGCTAACAGGAAGACTAATGGCTAACAGGCTTAATCCAACTTAAGTCTAACTGGAGGCTGACGTATAAACACTTCCTATTTTTTAATTACGCTCTTTAAAAGCTGCAAGCAGCAACTTCCTGCCATTTCTCATAGTTCCTAGAAAGTAAATTTTCTTCTCTCAATGCCCCACAATGACGTACTTAAATGTCAAAGTGTCAATAATGATGCATTAAAAAGGGTTATTTCAACTACCTAGATCAAATTACTCCATGAGATAAAGCAGATACAGTTTATTTAGTAGTTGTGAGGATTTTATGAATCCATCAAGTAAAAAAAATGCAGTAAAAAGAAAGCACACCCTCTTTAAGATCAAGGGTTTTATTTATCAGGAATGGAGATCAAACAAGAAACTGACTGAAGTGACAAAATTTAGTTTAATTTCGGTTCAAGCAGCCCTGATCCAGTGACTGCCTGGCTGCAAACTCAAAAATGAATTTTGTTTCCCAAACACTGCACACACCACAATAAAGCTCTGCTATATCACTGTAACCACTCTTCAGTTTGGAAGTTGTTACTGAATAAAAAGAGACTCAAAAAGTGTGTTTCTAAATGTTTTTTTCTCAGACAATGAACTATTTTATATGCATAGGTATCATACAGTCAAATATGGGATAATTTATCAATACAATTATCCTAATATACTACAACATTTTGTCTGAAAAACAAAAGAAATTAGGTGTTGCTATTTTCATGTTTTTAACAGTTTTTAAGTTCATTCCTACAATATTTGCATTGAATTTCCACAAAAACAAAACAAAAAATCACTAAAAGTACTAGTAATATGTTTTTATGTCTGTTTTTCTTGTCGTTAGTTTGGAACCTATGCACGTTTTACATTTTTTATATCATTTTCTGTCCGACAGAAAAAAAGACCCATCCTCTATTTATTAAATTTTATGTTTAGCTTAATTTTAAATCCTAAAAATTCTAAAAAAAAATGGATATTTAAAAATGGCAACTGGCAAATAGTAGATACTATCTAAACTTATAAGTTGTCCTTTTCTCAAAAGGTCATGTGACATTTTTGGTTGTAAATGAGTTTTATTTGGCTGGCCTGAGAATAAAAATGGCTCTCCAGGTTGTACAGGTTGCAGACCACTGGCCTAGTCCAAGTTCAGACCTTAAAATTATCAAAATGTTGCAGTGGAACCTTAAGACACCAGCTTCAGCTTGCGATCCTCAGTCAGCGAAAGCAGTTTAAACTTGTTTTTCCACACACTTACCGGTTTACCCAGGAATCTGTTTGTTTTTGTAAACTCCAGGTTGAATTTACATAAATTTAGAACCTGGTAAAAGAGGGTGTACTTTCTTTAATAATGAACTGAATGTTTGATCAGGTAAAAATGGTGAAGGACGTGTTCAGCGGCTCACCTCGCCCCACGGGCCTGTCACCCAGACAGGAGGAGGGCATCGCTGCAGGTTACAGCGCACCCTGGAGGTCGGGCGGCCATTTTTGGGACACTTTGAGTCTGGCAATGTGTCGCCGCTCTCCCCGCTCTTGCACAACACCACGCGGTGTCGGTAGCCAGGACCACAACTGGGTGTGCACTGCAGGCAGGAGGGAAAACTATGTTTATACCGACCGGCAGAGCGGCGGAGAGATGGAGGAGCAGGGAGGTCACTGCGTTCATAAGCATGCAAAACAATGATAAAACCTCATCATTCCAGCAGGGGGCAGCAGCTGCAAATGAAACAAAGCCAAAACCTGCAGAGTTTTTGTAAAACCTGAAATATTAATGGAGAAAGTACTCAAAACTGTACTTAAGTAAAAGTACAAACAGACAGACAAAAATGTGCTCTAGTAAAAGTATCATACTAACGTTTTTACTTGAGTAAAATTAAATATTTGATTTTAAAAATAATGCATTGAAAGTAAAAGTACTTGTGCAATAATCAAAGTTTATTTTTATATCATAATTACAACAACCTCAGCTGACCAAAGTGCTTCAAAACATCATAGATATTTAAATGATAAAACAGAAAATAAAATTAAGTTTGGTAAAAATAATAAGAGAATTATAAAACTGGCAGAAAATACTAAAAACCAATAATATGAATAAAAACCAAGACATGGTTAAAAAGCTTGAATCAGCGACGGACTGATATCCGCCTTTTTTTTCTTCCCTTTTCTTTTTGACAGGTGTATAGAAAACCACTAACCCATTTAATACCACCGGCAACAAAATAGTTGGCAGACATTTTGTTTAACTTCTGGAAGCTCTAACAGTGTTGTTTTTGCTTTTGGCAACTTTTCGAAGTTTTAAAAATAAAATAGGTTGCAATATCAGTTTCATGTAGCGAGTGTGAACGGTAGCATGACCAGACCTCTTTACTTCCTGCCTGTACCGCTGCAGGTAAATGTCTGTCTCAAAGTTGTACAAGAGAAAGTCAGTAAAATACTTAAACAAATATAACTAAAATATCTTGTACATATGTTCTTTAAAGGGTTTTCTACTGAATAATTATAATTTTATCCCTGCAGGCAGCTTTTAATCATAAGAAGAGCAAATGTAAGCATGGCAACAATTGTTGCTGCTAGCATCCGGCATAGGCAGCGCTATGCTAGATGTAAAAGGTTTGGCTGTTTATTCCGTTCATCTCGTTTTTCCTAAACCTCTTAAGACTATGAAATGTTTTAGATCTTGTAGACCCGATAGAAACGCAAAATGTCATCTTCTACATCACAGTCATTCCCACAGCAGAAACCGTTGCCTCCTGAATGACAGGTGCACTGAGAGACAGCAGCCATTTTCATGTAAAAGTGTAAGCTTTGAGGTTATTTGTCCTGGCCAATAATGTACTCTTGTTTCATTTTTGCAAACAACTGTGTGTTTTGGGGGTGGTTCGAAATTGCAACTGTTGTCTAAAACAACTGCAAAAGTCAAAGTAAAGCATGAAAGACTGCAAAAACGTGTTTGTACCTCGGACCAGTCCAAGGCCAGCCACTCTGGAGGGCAGCTGTGGTTGCTGCAGGGTTCTGTGAACGAGGGGCGGGCGGAGCTGCAGGCCGAGTCGTCCAGGACCTTCTCCTCCACCGCAGAGATCCTCCTTTTACATAACACCTCCCGAGTGCGCAGGCCGCCGTTGCAGCTGCGGCTGCACTCCGACCACTCTCCTGTCCACCAGCTGGAAGCGGAAATAAACCTGCTGTTTGTTTTTAATATCCTCACACGCTGCCGCCGCGTTAAGAAGGAAATGCAAGAAAAGCTTTTAATTCCCTCTCATGCAGAGACAAAGTGATCAGGACTCACTTTGGGGAGCACGGCTCAGTGTTGCAGGATCTTCTCTTCTCTTTGGGTTTGCTCTTCTTGTCACAGAAGTGATTGTAGACGACAGAAAGATCCGACTGCCTCTTACACACAACCTGCTGGATCTGTACACCTGACCACAGGTGAGACAGAAAAAATACAACACAATGCCAAAAGACAAACGCATTTTATCACTCAAACTTCACTGCATTGCACTGCAAAAACAGTGCAAGTATCTGTCTAGTTTCTAGTGTAAATATCTTAGTACACTTGAAGTAAGACAAAACTAACTTACAAGTAACTTTTCAGCAAGATATAAAAGCTTGGTTATATTTAATAATTCTATAGTATCAATAAAAGTACTGATTCCACTTGCAGATTATTTCACTAACAAGACATTTCTGCCAGGGGAACTGGTACTTTTCATCAATATTCAAGAAGTATTGACTTAGAGCAAGCTCCTATATCTTGCTGAAGAGTTACTTGAAAGTTAGTTTTGTTTTATTTCAAGTGTACTAAGATATTTGCACTAGAAACTAGTCCAAAATACGTGGTAAGAGTTTGTGTTTTTTCAGTGTACTTGAATTTTATGTGATAATTGCTTCCCCCATTTACTCCTACACCAAAATAAAATCTATTTCTAATTCGTCCAGGGAAGGCAACTAGGAGTTCATTGATTCCTTTAAAAAGCCTGACCTGCTGATTCTGATTTTGTCCAATACCAAATTTGTTTGTCTGAATGTTGCTGATTATAGTAAAGTTTCCCAGATGGCAACAGTCGAGTGACTATTGTTAATCACGCTTGGTTGTCAATTTTTTGCTTAAATCTGATTATATTATCAAATGCGACCGCAATGACATTTCTGTGTGAACGGTTTATGACTTCAAAGTAACCCGCATGTATATAGACGTCAACAAAAAAGTAAAACAATCGATGTTTCATAGTTAAATTTAATTTCTTTATTTATGTTCAGGTTATGAGTTGATCAGCCAGTGACTGATGTGTGTAGCGGTTAAAACAAATTTAAACATGTATTTGTGTTTTTTCTTGCTTTCCTACCTCCAGCACACAAAGCCGAGCAGCGGGACCAGGACATGTACTGCCAGGCGAAGCCGCTCATGGGATCCCTGCTGACGGGCGGGTTGAAGCGATAGTGGATCCCCTGGTTGTCCTCCCTCACCAGCACCTATGCAAAGCAGGAATAGACTCACTAATTTCACTTCTAACTGTGCTTTATACTTCTTCTGTCCCAGTCCTACCATGACAATGAGGGTCATGTTTGTTGGGCCCAGAGCTTCTAGCGTTTCTGGACCGTCGGTGGGCCGCCTGTAGTGGAAAATCGTCCCGGCAACGCTGAACCTTCGAGGCGTGTCAATATTAAGCTTTCCATTGATAAAATATTGGTCATTTTTGCTCTTCAGCACTAGAACGTAGAGAAGGGACATCAAAAATACACTTTACAATTTGATAGACTGAAGCAAACTGTAAACGTATGAGCAGTGACTTTAAATCCAGTATACGCACCTCTCCAGTTAAAACTAGTATTTGTTTTTAATCTGAATGAGACTTTTTGACAAGTGTTTGTTTAAACTATCTCCGACTTACCAAGGTAGTTGAGGGAAATGTTGAGCTCTTGAATGTGGATGAACACTGATCCTTTAGGAATTCTCACAACTTCTTCATAATCTGGAGCAGAAAACACCAAAAAAACAGGAAAAAAAAAAGAGAGAAAGTGAAATGAAGGAGTTTTATTCACTGTGGACCTTAGTGGTGTTTAACTCTGTGGGACATCAACGTGCTAAGCAGGGGCTTCAGTTTCCAGCTGCATTCCTGGGCAGACATCCTCTAGTCTCTGCTCAGAAACAACATCTCTGCCAGGACCTGGCTTCTCCCATTTTCCCTCCATTCACTCCATCTGTCTGTCTTTCGTTTTTTTTTATATAAAAGTTTCTGCTCATCTCACCTCCATCTCGTCTCACTCTGACTTTTTGAGCTTCGCTCTGCCGTCCAGCCAGAAGACCAGGTGCTGAAGCACCATAAATAACTCCAACTCACTGGAGGACGACGGAATGAAAAACCTCAACTGGAATCTAATTCCTTACAGTGATTCTTTTTTTGATTGTGGAGCTTTGAGAGGCAAAAGATTTTGGTTTCAGATGTTTTTATGTTTGTTTTTTTTCCAGAACATTTTGCGAAAATTTAGTAACACCTCCTCACCTATTTGGACAAATTGACATATCCTGCAAAAACATCAAATCTTACCAAATATTTTTGTCCAGTTTCTAGTGCAAATATCTCAAAACATCTGAAGTAAAACAAAACTAACTTACAAGTAACTCTCAGAAAGATAAAATAACTTATTTTAAGTCAATAATTGAAAATGTACTAGTTCCACTGGCAGATTATTTCACCTATAAACATGGAGAAAAAGTTTCGCTATAAATTAAATAATCTGCAAAAAGTGGAAGTTGTACTTTTTAAAATCAATGTTAAGGACAAAGCACAGATGAAACAGAAATGCCAAAAGAATTCAAACAGATTGAACTGTTTTGTATTTTCTCAAATTAAAACCACAAACTTCACTGCAATACCAAGCAGAAATGCAGAATTTCACCAAGCATTTATGTCTAGTTTTTAATGTAAATATCTCAGTACAATTCAAATAAAACAAAACTGACTTACTACTGACTGAACAAGATATAAAAGCTTATTTTAAGTCAATAATCCCTAAATGTTGATGAAAAAGTGCACTGGCAGATTATTTCACTTATGGAATAAATTTGTTGTTAGTGAAATAATGTGCCAATGGAACCAGAACTTTTTAATTCATATTAAGGGATTATTAACTTAAAACAAACTCCTATATCGTACTGAAATGTTATGTGTACGTTCGTTTTGTCTTAATTCAAGTGCAGTAAGACATTTGCACTACAAACTAGAAGAAAAGTACTTGGTAAGATTTTGTTTTTGCAGTGTTGTTACATCATAGGAGCAACACAAAACAGGCTTTCCAAAGAAACTAAAAACATTCAGAAACTACAACTTGCAATCTTAAAAAGCGACTCAAATGAAAAGGACAAAGTACAGTCAGAAAGCGACTCAAACCTCAGGCGACCAGGGAGGAGGATGCAACATGGGGGAAATGCCTTGCTATAAAACAAATAATCTGATTTAAAATCATGTAATTTTTTAAATCAATATTAAGGACTGACCACAGGTGAAACAGAAAATATACAATACCAAAAGTATTCAAACAGATTGAACTTTTTAAAATTTCCTCACATTACAAACACAAACTTCACTGCATTACATTGCATAAATAAAAACTTCACCAAGTATTTATGTCTAGATTCTAGTGTAAATAACTCAGTACACTTGAAATAAGACAAAACTAACTTACAAGTGACTTTTCATCAAAATATAAGAACTTAATTTAAGTGAATAATTCTTTAATATTGATGAAAAAGTGCTGGTTGCACTAGCAGATTAATTCACTTATAACATAGGGAAATGCTTTGTTACAATTTAAATAATCTGTTAATGGAACTAGTACTAGTACTAATCAATAGTAAGAAATTATTCACCTAAAACAAGCTCCTAAATCTTGCTAAAAAAAGTCTCTTTTTAGTTAGTTTTGTCTTATTTCAAGTGTACCACGATATTTGCACTACAAATCAGACCAAAAATATTTGGTAAAATTTAGTGTTTTTGCAGTGTAAATGCATCTATGCTGAAATTGGAGCACAAATAAAAAATAAAAAATAAAAAACACAGGAGCATTGGGAAATCTGATCTTTCACTTTTCTAGAATAGGCTGAACTCCAGTACACATTCATGTCATTTTTCTTAGCTTTACAGTGCAGACGCAGTGGTTTGGCTTCATTCTGTGGTCATAAAACTCTCCCTATAGGGATAATGTTATCACTTGGTATGTTAATAATAGAGTAAAGAGGTTTCTGGGATATTCTTGCAATGTAATGCATAGTTTTATACCAAGTTTCGCCTATATGCCTTGCATACTTTTGTCTTATTGTGCTTACACTTATACTTACTACATTACAGCTTTATAATCTGCACAATGCAGAGTCTATTGGCAAACAACAAAACCAACAGAATAGAAGTGGTTTACTGTAATGCATGCGAATTGTGTGCTTGCATGTCATAATGCAGATGTGAGACAAACAAAACGGAAAGCCACACATATAAAAGTTGCCCCAAAACTCTGCTGCAGGTCAAAAACTCCAGAGGGAGACTTTAAATCACTGAAGCAGACAGCAGAGGAGAAGTGTTGGCTGGAGGCTTTTTTGGAGTTGGGAGAAATCAAAAGCTTGCTGTAGACATGACTGAGTGATTCTCCCAGTCATAAATCCTGACCAGTACCAGAATAAGCCTCCAGTCCTGCGCCTGGAGTTTGAGTTTGAGATGAAAAGGCACTTTGCTGTCATTGTGACCGAGTCTACTTGACTTTGAAAAGTAAAGCTTCATTTAATTTAAACTCACTTTATTGTGCCACTTTTGACAGCTTTTATTAAAAAGCATAGCAGGATGTTGTAGGATTTTGTAGTTTGTTTTTTTTTTTTAGTTGGGGAGGAATTTTATCCACTCTTCTTTCCAACCTTGCTTCAGTTTCTGGGGGCTTCCAGACATGGACAGACAATAAATCAATAACAATGTATATCACCATAGACACCTGATCAATATCAATAGAAAACATGTGACAGAACTCACTGAACTCCAATCCAGAACCACAAGGCATTCTGGGAGATGTAGGCAGCCAGGAGAGGCTTAACTAGCCTCTTGTGGCTAGTTAAGCAAGGTTAGCGACATTAACTAACTCACCCACTCTTTGGTTACCTAGCAACAGCATGTTGAGAAACTTGTGCAGCAGAAACTTAGGGTTTCGCCACTCATAGCAGCTTAAAAATAAAGAACAACGGTGTGGATTGAAAACTTGATAAAACAGGAAAGGTCATGCTATCAGTTTCGTAGTATTTCAAATATTTAAAACAAAACTAATCAGTAATTATCGATGTTGATATGAAAGGCTTATATCGTGATACATTTTTCAGCCCTACTTCTAATAGAAAGTGACTTTTTTTAAACACCAGCTGTGGCTGCAGATGTTCTGAAGGCGGCAGGGACGTCAGAGGGAGGCTTACAGGTTGACTCGGTTCTTGTGGTTTACAGCAGGAGTGGATGTTCAGGCTGTGGACCGCCCAGGAGAATCATGGGAAGGGGCGGTGGGCGTCAACACAAACAAGAGCGACTCTGGAGTCGGTGTTGTGGGCAGACGGTCACCTAAAATACATTTGATAGCAGCCGGACCTCAAGCCGCAGCGGTCGGATTTACATGCCGCGGTGTTTTTGAACACAGCATCTGTGTGTGACCCTTCTGAGTTCGACTCAGGTCCAGTGGGTTGACAGACACGTTCAGGTTCACTGTATTTATTCTAACAAAAAAACAAATCATGTTGGTGGTTAATGTCAGTCCAGCAGCTGCTGCCCCACAGTTACCGACGGCAACAGAAAAAGGGGGAGGAGCTGTCAGTTACCGGTTGCTATGGTAACCACCAACTGCCAAGAGCAACAGAACAGAACTTAAAACACCAGCAAAAGTCTGGAGAAACAACTTGTTAACTAAACACAATATATTCAAAGAATAAATAAGCATATTTTGACAAACTTCACATCTATAATATTGTTGAAATAAAACCCTGTTAGGTGTGTCTTATGGTGACGTTGATTCCAGTTTTTAGTTCTTACATAATGATCCTTTGTAAACTCGGGAAGTTGTTTGGACAAACAGTTGCTCTTAGTGAAAATCTGTTTAGAGTTTATGCAGGCACAGCCACTTCTGAAACACTTTCTAATTTATTTAAAAAGTGCTTCAGTGTTGTTTGTATGCAAACAATCCACTTTGAATATTCTGATTCATGGCTCACATTTATGGGCTGCTAAACTTTGGACTCTTTTCACTGAAATATTAAAGGACTGGACAGACATTTCTGATGGGAAAAAGTTGAAATAACTGGTAAAGATAATGGCAATAACATCACTTGGTATTTCTTAAAGTGCATCAATCAGAAAAAAATTAAAATAAGTCAGAGAATATTGTTTTTTTTTTCCAAAATATGTGCAATTAAAATAAAGAAAAAGCAGGATTCAGAAAAAACAAAGTCTTAAAAAGTGTACAAAAACAATAACAAATGTGAATAGATAAAATCTGAGTTGCACGACTGAGATTTGTAAAAATAGTAAACAATGAACATCTAAACAAAGAAGTGAGTTGATGGCTTTAGTAAACAAGTGTTGCCAAAGCAACTTTTAGCAGGTCCA
>CAEGAE010026551.1:0-97444 GCA_903067095.1 Girardinus metallicus
TATATATATATATATATATTTATATAAAACATAAACTAAGAAGGTTTTATGCTCCAACACCCACATTTCTGAAGAACTTTCTGACTTCACACGAATGGCTCCAAAGTCTTCAGTAAACTAAGATCTCATATCTGTTGTTAATCTTTCAAAGACAGATTGAGGAGACTCGGCTTGTAACATGTTTTCTTGTTGGTCCAATTTCTTGTTTGTATAAAGTACTTTTTTTCCTTCATTGTATTTAAGCCCCTCGTCCTGAAGATCATCAATTTTACCGGTGTGTTGTGTTTCCAGTAGGCATGACTATTGCAGTGTTTCTTTTACTGATTTTCACTGTAAATGTGGTGCAAAGAGTGATAGATGCCAACATTATTTATGATAAATCAGATTGATAAGATCACAATATCCATCTGGGTTTCACAGCAGATTTCACTGAATCATAAAGCTGCACTAAGTGATGATTTCAAAATCTCTTTGCATGCTTTAAGTCTGCATGATCTTACACAAGATCCTTAACTTCCGGTCATCAGAATAATTAGATTCTGTGTTTAAAAATCTTTCTAGTGGCTCGACAAAGTCAGGGCTAGGATCTGAAACAGCTGCAGAAAAAAGCCCTTTACTTTTTTCAAACATTACATCTGTAATGTTTGCTTTACTTATAGGCTATAATGTTGTATAAATATTTGATGATTTCCTATAGTAGCAGGGTCCTAAATGGTTACAGGAGTGCAGCATTACTTTGAGGCTGAAGATCAAGGAGAACCTCCAGTCATGCTTTCTCACATGCACAGGATCATGTATGGCTAGCATACACATTAATAGCAACAATACATACACACACACCCCTGCACACGTGCAACACACACACTCACATGCACACGCCCTATATAGGATACAGATTCTTTTTCTGTCTTCCTGTGTCTGTGCAGCGTTCGGTTTCACTCCCTCCATGCTTCGTTTGCAGATGTTGATCATGTCCCGCTGAGTTTGCAGAGAAGAGACAGATTCTTTACATCTTTGAGACCACCGCTGCTACTCTCACACTGCAGCTTGTTACTGTTTGACGTAAACTGCAGAAAAGCTTTGACTCTCTCTGCAGAATGCTGCAAACATTAGAAAGCCTCTGTGAGGTTATGATAAAGCACTACAAGGCAAGATGAAACTTCTTTTCCTTAAGCTTTAACTCCTCCTTCGTTGCTTTCTAGAAAACGTTGTTTTCTAGAAACAATGCCGAGATCACACGAGTTCAGCATTGTCAGACAATATTTTAAAGATTCAAACTTTTCATGGCTACCCCTTCTTTGACCCTAATTTTAAAGTGTGATGTTTTTTTTCCATTTAGAAAACCTGAAATGTCATCTAGTGTAAAATATTAAAGTGATCAAGCCAGTAAAGATAGAGAAAAAGTGATTCTCTCCCTGCGAGGCACATGCAGATGGAGGCTGATGTATGATTTTAACCTTTGCTATTCTAACCTCTGTCTATGCCATTTCCTTTACACACACACACACATGTGCGCACATAAGCATCGCATACTAATCATATTGATCCACCTTTACAAAGACAGCCCCGTTGATTTTTTTTCCCCCTCTTGGTCAAAATCAGTTTTAGTCGGCAGGAAATTGTCAGCAAAGTCGAACCGTATCATATGTGTCAGTAACATTTTTATTTTTTTCCCGTCTCTGCTTGTGAGCAAGCCTGCCACGGGTGCAACTTGTTTTTGCACAAATTAATTTGATAAATGAGTGAGTCGGCGAGTGTTTTCCTTCATTTAGATTGCTTGTCAATGGCAATGTTTGTTTATTTTTTTATTTTTTAAGACAAATTGGCTTCTTGGTTGCAGCGCCGCTCCTCTCTTTGTCAGCTTTAGTGAGAAAAGAAGAGCAGCTGGAGGATGAGCGAGGAGGCAAAGTATAAAAACAAATTGGCACAGAAGGATAAAGTGAGATATCAAAAGAGTGCATGGTAAGGGATGATTGAAATAGACTATCGGATATGCTGCGGTCTCTGAGGTCAGGGTCTATATCACTCTCTGCTTCAGAAAGAGCCACCAAAACAAGAAGCATCAGCCAGCCAACCAATCTGGGCTGCAGCATTGTTCACTATTTGCTGGGAGAAAAAAAAAAAAATAACACATCTCTTCTTCTTACACACACACTAACACAATCACTTCTCACTGTTCATATCTGGAGAGAGAATAGAGCATGTTCCTTATTGTCCCCTTAGTGGTGATGTGGGGGTGTGTGTTAGGCCTTGATTGTTACTGGTTTACATAAGGGTATTAAACTCTAGCATTGCACTATCTATCTGAGCCAGGCAGATATATTTGTGTTGTGGCTCCTTTATGCATTTGTTATTTCCAAAGAGGATTGGGATGCACCAGTGGAGGAGAGGATAGATAGCCTGCTGATATTACCCTCTTCCTCTCTCCCACTTCCTCCTTTTTTTTTTCCTTTCTGAAAACCAAACTCTCGCCCAGTTTTGAATGTGAGTGCACGTTATTATCTAGGAGTGGTTGTTTGTGTATTGCCTCCAGAAACAAAAGAGGGTAATTAATTAAAGAGGAGTGCACTTTGCCGCCTTTGTCCTGTTCAACAACTCTAATAGTAACGAGCGTGGAACAATTTAGTGATATTACTCGTAATAATAGCTGCACTGGTCTGAAGTTATGGACATATTAACGATCTGTAGATGTGCTTAATTTAACCATTAAATACATGCAGATGGAACTGTTTCTATAGTTTGCCCCAGTCAAATCAAGTAAAAGTTATAGAATGCTATAGTTCTGAAAGCAGAGTAAAACTCTACTGTAGCTGTAAGCAGGGAACAATACCTTAAAAAAGATCAACTAAATCAGATCAGCTTCAACAATAAAAGTCAACATGTGAGCATAGGAGCATTTCAGCAAATATTACTATTTTCATTTCAAATTTTTGTATAGTAATTTCAGTCATGAACTCTTAAAGTTGTTCTGTATTTTGTCATGCTTTGTATTTCTAGATACAGAAGCAAACATCTAAATAGCTTATAAGATATTGGTGTAACAAATTGTTTCAAATATACATTTGAAGCAAAAGCAGCTTCATAGGAAATGTAAATAATGATGGGTTGCCGGTTCAAACCCCTGCTCCATCTCCATCAGTCATTGTGTCTTTGGGCAAGTCGCTCCTTCTGCCACCTGCTGTCGGTACACAGGGGCCCTGCTGGCACTGGGGTATGGCGCTCTAAAGTGTGAAATGCACAGAGGTGACCACAAAAATGTGAGGTTTGTTGTTTTTTGCTTTTTACAGAATCCATAAAATATTTATACCAAATGCAATTTTTGACTTTGAGTAGTTGTTGGGGTTTTTTTTTCCAAGAAAAAAAAAATTATTTGTCATCTTGAGAATAAACCACGCAAATGTATACAGTCCATCTGTAGGTCAACAAAACTGAAAATGAAACATTTGTACTAAATAACTATTGGAAACAATAAAGAAGGGTGCTATAAGCATGTAAACATGATAAACTAAAATTTGCAGGGAGCTTTTTAAAGACTTTTGCTTTTAAAGCATCACTTCTACATTGTTGTTCTTTGCTTAAATCCAGGATGTGAAGCCCAAATGCTTTCTGATTTGCACCTTTAACGTGCACATTTCTCAGAAGATGGCTGTTAGATGGAGAATTCCCCAATCTGCATGTGTCTGTGAGCTTCTGAGCATCAGGCAAGAGAGGTTAAATCAAAGCGGAGTCAATAACTTCATCCCTCCCAGTCGGTGTGCCGTGCTGTGCTGCTGGGAACGCCTGCAGCTTCCCTCTCTGGTTTGTGAAAGAGGAGGACAGGATGGGGGTTCATCACTTTCACAAACACTAAAGGAGAGGAAAGAGTGGAGCTGCTAATACAGAGGATGATCTAAGTGTCTGGCATGCTCACCGAGAGATGCACATTTATCTCCACACGTTGCCCGACAGAAAGGCTTCCTCACTGTGTCAGAGAATGATAATGAGCTAGATTCTCTTTTCTCCCAACCTGAGAGCCCGAGTCCAGTCATGGCCACAGCCCCGGCTAAATCAATATCATCATCCATAATCTTTATTGTGGGATAAAACACAGCATAAATCAGCTCAAATCCTTTCAAACATCCCTCTCTTTAGCAGCCTCCAATTTCACGCAGCACTCTCCTGGGCCAGCAAGGCTTTCTTTTTAGAGCAGAGAGAGGTTGTCTTCCAGCGTCTCAGCTCTCTGCAGGACCTGTCCATGCATATATCACTTATCTGTTTAGTGGTTTCTTTTGTGGTTTGTCATCTGCAGATGTGAAATGGAAGCCGAAGTAGAAATGCAGCTGTTGGACAATGTTTTGCTGTTAAACCTCTAAGGAAAAAGTGAATTTTACAGAAATGTGATTGTTTGAGTGTGAGCGTGCATCCGCTGGTTTTGTGTGTGTGTGTGTGTTTTTTTTTTTTTTCTTTGAAAGTGAGTAATGAGGTTTGGGAAAAAAGCTTAGCCAAATCCTCTCATCAATCTTCACTCTTTCAATACCAAATCAGCGGGCTAATTCAATACCCAATCGGAGGGCTAATAACGTCCAGCTGAGAGGGTATGCAAAGAGAACTCGGATCATGTAGCTTGGGGAATAGCTAGCAGGAAAAAAGTAAGAGGAAAACATGTTTTTTTTTTAAAGATGCTTCATTTAACTAAAGATGCTTTTATTAACTTCAAATTGAAGTTTTGTTCAATGAGAATACCAAAGCTGTTTAGCATTTTGCAAACAAACTGACTTCCTTTCACTGATTTTCTCATCCCAAGCTCTGAACAGTCCGTGCACGGATCTGCAGGAGTAACCCAGTCATTGTAGTGTCACAAATCCCGTCTTCCTGACATGCACTGAATAAACTGTCACCGGCGTTATATAGTGTCTCCATAAAGCCTACCATCAAACAGTTACTACCTCCATGGCTTCAGTCTGCTGCGCCAACATCACAAACAAATCACCCTGTGGTGCCTTCAAGTGTTTGGAGGTTAGCTTGTGTTGCATGCAGGGGATACTAAAACATAGAGCGCACACATGGCTTCTCTGATATGATTACACATCTTGTGACCCCCGTGTTGTTTTGTTCATTTGAGATCAATTGTGACCCCTTCACTCTCAGCCCAGCAAAAAGCTTTCCAGCACTCATCAAGATGCAAATTCAGCTTCCTCCACCATCTTTTTCTACTCTGTGCTAAGCTTTTTCAGTGTTGCTTGTGTTCATTTTTAAGGTGTACGTCACTGGTCAATCACTCAGTAAGAAATGCAGAATTTTGCAGACTTGAATTTCTTTTTGTTTGTTTTATTTATTGTTTTGAGTTCAGATCTGATTCACAAATAAATAGCACATATGACTGTTTTTCAGTGAACACTCTCCTCGTAAAAGTAGAGCTCAGACCACTCACAATCATTTCAAATATGACCTGATACAATGTGGATTCTTGCAGCTGGGTATGGAAGCGATTGTTAAATGACGCGGGAGGCAACGTGCATTGTATGAACGAAAGAAACAAATTTCCGCAGCCCATCTGAAATGTAACAACCTCGCAGAACGTTTAATGAACAGTGCGGGAGCATGTGCAGAGGAAATTCCCTTTAATCTTCTTCATGGCGACATCATCTTTTATTGGTTGGACAAAGTGAATCTCAGCCTCTAACCTCACTCTCATAGAAATGACAATTGATTTGCAGGTTATTTCCTGCTTCCTGTGAGCTAATTGAAATAAAGTGGAATGGTAGACTCGGCCACTGCAGCATCTATCAATATTGCAGCTGCACTGTACAAAGCTCAGCCTCAAGCAGCCCTGCAGAGTGTTTGTTCCATTGCTTGGGTCTTTGCTAAGTGCACTGTTTCTACGCCTTAAACTTTTTCACATTTCATTACACTACAACCACAATCTTTAAAGGTTTTTACGGCGATTTTATCTGGCAGACTGACAGGAAGCAGTGCTTCTTACATGGTAAATGCAGCTTCAGGTGTTTCGGGTTACGTCTCTGTTAGTTTAGTACATTTACACCCTGAAATCTTTTGTCTATTTTTGTTTAGAAAGTAATTCAAAGTCAGATTGGATGGAGTGTGCCTGTGAATATCAATATTTAAGTACTGCCACAAATTCAGCTGACTTGGATTTAGGTCTAGACTTTGACTGGGCCATTCTACAACTTGTAAATGCTTTAATCTCATTCCAACTTCTGCAAGAAGGTCCTCTAAGACTTTTTCTCCCCTCAGGGATTGTTCTGTTCATCTCCATTCCTCTTTCTGTCAACCACAAAGAGCTACACCCACAGCATGATGTTGCCACCACCTCATAGTGTGTAGGGTGTGTTGGTGTGGATGTGCAGTGTTCGTTTTCCACCATGCATTGAGTCCCAAAATGTTACATCTTGAGTAGATAAAACATTTACTTTAGCACACACAATGCCGTACAGACACACGCACATGCTTTTATAATCATTAGTCATATCTATTCCCTTAACTTTGATCAAGTTGAACATCCTGCAGATAAATATAAAGAATAAAGCAGCACACATCTGTCCACACATATGCACAGCAGGTGAGAGCAGATAGAAAACAATGGGTTGTTCAGTTAAGTATAGCACCAGAAGAAAAAAAAAAACTGCAAGAACATGAGCTGCGTTTTACTTACTTAAGTTGTTCCAGATGCTCTGAACAGCTGGATGTTACACAGATTAAACTTGTAAGTTTACAATAATTAGATGTCTCCTAAATAAACAATTGCAGGAGCCAAATGCAAACAGCATAAAATTTAAATGACTCAAATACATGTAAACTTTTTTATTTCCTTCAAGTAAAAATAAATGTGTATTTTGCTTATATGTTGCTTTATCTTCTATTAGATCTTCTAGTCATCTTGGGCTGAAAGTTTAAGACTTTTGTACAGAATCTGTAGCTCTCCACAACTGGAAAAATAAGTATTAGCTGATATTAAGGTCATTTCATCCACTGCAAACGTTTGGCCTCCTAAAGTTTGGGTATAATCATCAGTGCAGAAGGTTTGTATTTTGTTGCAAAGGATAGGAAAACATTGTTACTGAGTAATCACTACAAAATTTGAACATTTATGTAAGTTTATGTGGCAGAGATAGCTATGTGAGAAATATAGTTTGTCATTTCATTTTGTGGCGAATTTTTAGATATTTTCAAAACATTAGCCTGACTTAGCCGGAGCTCACACAAATCAGCAATAATCAGCAAAATATATTTTATATGTTTTTTTATGTTCTGAAACTACAGAAATTACACAATAGTTTATTCCATAATTAGAGGCTGCTTCTGGAAAAAGGGATGTTTCTGTAATTACAGTATGGTGTTGTAACATAAGCAACAAGACATATAAATATGATTCTTGTTTTGTAACACACTGTTCATAACTAACATCATAACCTCATATATATATATATATATATATGTCATGTGCCACTTCTGTTAAAACCATTTTCTCAGAATCGCACAAAAAGTAGCTCACAGTTTTTCCAAACTCATAGACGATCTGGCTTAGGACCTCACAAAAACCTCGGTGGAGCTCAGTAAATTCTTCTCTTAATACAACCTGAATTCAATGTGTTAAAACACAAAGCAGATAGGAAATAGTATAATGAGGGTATAAAAATTTTATTTTCAAAGCAACATAAACTTTAGGGACAAAGAAATCTCTTCCATCTCCAAGCCTGTATTATGCTTTCATTTCTTTTTGTAGAATCTGTTTCGTGTCCAAGACAAATATCCGATGGAAAAGTTAAATTTCATTTACCTTTGAATCCCTTTTAAAGCAGCTGCTTTTCCTCTCCCTGCATTTCTCTCCCTTTGCTGTAATGATTCCAGCCAATGGCTTGCAATGGTTTAATCAAACTCTCGTTAGACTGCAAGATACACTGAATCATCATTAAATCTATCTGCATATTACCTGTGTTGTTACACTTAGCTATGAATCTCATTTGAATCTTATTTAAATCCCTCCTATGAATCTCAATTAAACATAGATGCAGACAAACAGCACTGAAGATGTGGAAACACACACACACACACACACACGCACACACGCATGCGTGCGTGGACACACTGCACCTGCTGTTATCACTGCCAGTGTTTTCAAACGTGTTAATTTTAATTAATTTGTTTTGATACTCAAGACAAATCCTTATGTGGTAATTAACAATTATATTACATTTAATAAGGACTCTGAGATAATGAAACAATTAGAGAAACAAGCCTTTTAAGAGCTGAAGCTTTGAACTAGCGTAAATGCTTTAATTGTCTTTCAGCGATTTGTGACTTCAATGAGCTACCAGATTGTAAATGTTTTCACAGCTTACAAATCAAACATCCTTTAAAAGCATGAACGACAAACTAACAAACTGTTATTTGGGAACCATGTGAGCTTTCAGAACAGCTGTAAGACATCTTCACACGCAGACATCGCTTTTGTTTTTGCTGTTAACACAGGGGCCAATTAGCAGCCCCCTGCTCTCTGCAAAGGCATGTGTTAGGAGACCTATAGGGAGCCTGCGAGGCTGCAAGAGGCCTCAGGGTTGCAGGAGAATTATCGCTTTTTTCATCTTTTTGTCTCTCGTTGCACATCCTTCCACATACACACATACCCGGAATCAGCTCGGAGATACAAGCCCCCTGCTTTTTCCTCTCTTCTAATTTTTTTTTTTTTTCTTTCTGCCCAGGCTTCTTGATCAGCAAGAATCAAGAAGGATTGTCCAAGCAATGGATGACCCAGAATATTGTGGAATGTAAAGACATCAAACTAATTTACTCAGGTGGGGCAGCTGAAGTGGACGTGGTTCAATAAACATATGCATAACCTCCATTTACGGACAAATCGGTCGATGAAGTTCACTCATAACCTTTGATCCCTCTGACCCGAGCTGTGGGTGGAGACCAACTTCTGTGAGGGTGTGCACTTTTAGGGAAAGGAAAAGCAACGTCATCACAATAGATGCTGATCAAAGTCTGTGTACGGTGAACGTCAGGGAGACCCAGCAGATTGCTGAAGCATGTGCCGAGAGGTTGTTTGTTTAGCTGTTTATTGTGTGATAATTTAATCCATGACACTCTCCTTTCCACCCCCTCATCCTTCTTTCATTTTTTTCATCACAACGCGGCGCCCCACTGAGTGGCTCGTAGGTAACAGGCAAACATATACATGCAGTAAGTCCTGTGTTGGTTGTGGAAGAAAAGAGGGAGTCGTGACAGCAGGGGAAGAAGAAGGCGAATGAAAACATGAAAATGAGCAGACACCTGTCCACCGTCAAGCTCCTGTCTGTCCAAACACTGCTCTCACCCTCTGAGGGAAACAATTAAACAGAGTGAATAGTTCTGTCGTCGGGTTTGTCTGTAATTATCTGTTTTTTTTGGGCGTGACGTCGACAGGGATAGGGACAGCAGAGTGGAGGCAGTAGATAAGATAAGTGTTCTTTATTTCTGACAGAGTCATTTAGCTGCGGATGAAGAGAAGAGAGGATGAGAGAGTTATAGTTATGGAGCTGTCGTGGTTCGGGACTGCTGAATGAAATGAGGACTAGAGGAGCGGAGGGAAACAAAGGTGGAGAGAGGAGAGGAGGGAGGCTTCTGTGTGACCTTGCAGTCAAAGAAACCGACAGTTGAAGGCGGTGAACCTGTTTCCTCTAAATCACTTCGAGTGCCTTGCGAAAGTATTCACACCTTTTGAACCTTTCCACGTATATTTTATGTCCCAACCAGAAATTTAACACATTTTATTCAGTTGCAAGGAGTTTCTAAGAACAAACAAAATACAAGGCTACTCAAACCTTTCACAAAAAAAAGAACAAAAAAAAAAAGAAAAAAAACTGTGGCCTGCAATTGAGCAAATCTTTTGGATGAGGGCTCTACTGGCTTGAAGCAAATAGAGGATTCTTCTTGGCAAAACAGCCCAAGTGCAGTTTCAGGCATGATGTGTCCACCACCATGTTTTATAATGAGGATGGTGTGCTCAGGGTGTGCAGAGTTAGTTTTTACAATTTTTTGTCCACTTTCATAAAGAAGAAAAAGTTGCACTGTGGTCCTATCAGATTTTGCGTGTTCACTTTGGCTTTGCTGTGTATCATGTAGGCTTATAAAATGGCACTAAATATCTTTCATCAACGCCAGTGCCAGACTGCTTAAATGTATGAATAATACCAGATTCTCCCACTTAAGCTACAGATTTTTGCCGCTGTTCCAACATATTGCCACTGGCCTCTTTCTTGCGTTTCGGATTGTCTCTTTGCTTGGCCTGTTTAGGTAGATTACCATATCCTGCTAGGCCCGCAGTTCTGTCATCCTTTTGACATTTTAATATGATACTCTGAAAGTTGTTCCAGTGAAGGCAAGACAAATGTGTATTCTGAGGACAATTTGAATTTTTAAACAAGTTTTTCAGAGTAACGGGGGTTAAATATAAATGCATGCCACACTTTTTAGATTTTGATTTGTAACTAAGCCATGCATCCTTTTCCCTCCTCTTCATAATTATGAAATAAACATTTCATTTGTCTATTTCATGGTTCATTGAAGTTTGTGTTTGCTACATGGATAAATACTTTTCCAATGTACTGTTTGGTGTTTCACTTTCAGAAAAATTGTCAACCTTATGATCCGTTGCTGTCTTTCCTTCCTTTTACCTCACTTTTATCCTTTTTGCTTCCTAAAATTATTGACGATTTGCCTGTGGTTTAAGGCTAAATTGCACAACACTCAGACTTGTTTCTTAAGAAATTTTCTTTGTCGTGTACCTGCTTGTTCCCGAAGCACCAAACTGCCAGAGACCTCATGTCACTCCTGCTATTTTCTTCTTCCCTCTCCTGTTCCTCATGTGAAGAAAAGTATTTATTTTCATTTATCAAAGCCTTTTACCCCTGAGAGAGAGAGAGAAATTGCTGTGTCTGCAATTTACAGTGTTTGTGTGTGTGAGTGTGTGTGTCAGGGGAATGTGCAGCAATGCTGGGGGTTATTATGAAGAGACTGAAATGCGACAGGAGATTCCTCTGATTGGGAATAAAACACCATCTTATCTATTTAAATAAACCCCACTGCAGCTTCATCTACACACAAATATGTGCACCCCCCCACACACACACACGCACACGCCTGCATACAGACACAAACTAAAAATATGAGCGTTCATGCAGACTGAAGCTAGAAAGTAAAGACATTTACTAAAGCACCAACACACACATGAATGCACAAAAATAAAAGTGCATAAGCTGGCAAATCTATGCATGTAAACAAAAACAGGAGCAAATTCACAAAGGGATTTGTAGTAATTAAATTGCAATGATCACCCTATTTTAGCTTTCACTTTGAAGATGAAAAAATAGTGTTGCGAGGAATAAGAGGATGAGAGCAAAAACAGTCCTAATTGAACATGAAAAAACATCTAATTATTCAATAGAGAGTAGTTACTGTAAGAATAAAAAGAAAAATAAACAGATAAGATTTCATGCAAAAAAAAAAATTGAAATATTGCAGAGCAATCGTCCACATTGATCTTCTGACACTAACCTTCTGATCTGCAGCAGAAACTACATTTACCTGGTATTCTGTAACTTTTAAGGAACCTCCTATATGTTAGAAACAGGTTCGTCCTCCAAAAGACGCTTCCAGTAAAACAGTGTTGAATCAGTGTCAAATGGAGCAGTGATATGTGTTGGATGTGCAGTTGGACGCTGCAGATGTTCCCCCTCCAGGTGGTCTGACGCTAATAATATTTCCCCTGCAAATTTCATTTAAGTTAAAGCAGCAGAACATGTTCCATCCAGAACGCTGCTGCACCTAATAGAATAAACAAATCTCAACTCTCTTGAAACTGTGAGAGTGTTTATTCAGATAAGCATTTTACACTTTGCTTCTTTTCTTGAAATCTGTACTAAGATTTTTCAACAGCACTTGGATGTAGAGTTGGATGAGTGTCATATAAAATACTGTAGCTCTACATCCAGCATTTGGATGTAGAGCTACATGATCAGTGATGCGGAAATTATTTAGTCTGATCAAATCTTTAGGCTGTTTTTGCTTTTTATTCAGTGAGATGTTGGTTATTGGTTATCTGTGTTGTGCAAGAACCCTCTTATTTGGGGTAAGCTCATTTAATTGATTGTGCAAATATCTGATTGTTTGCAATCTCTTGCCTTTACACTCAATTGGAAATTGTCCAAATTATTGAATTTTGTGAGTGGAAAAATTTCAGAATTAAAATGTTGTTAGTGGTTACTTCCATTCCATTTTTATACAGGACAAAATGTCAACAACTCTTTCCTTTTTTCTGACTCTCCTCCCCTTTGCTTATTTGTTGACAGCATTGAACCATACTGCAAAAAAAAAAAAAAAAAAAACCCAGAGAAATATCATATCACTAATAGCATACACATTTTTCTGAAAACAGATAAAGTAGATATTTTGAGGATGATTACATTCTTATTTACAAGAAAGTATTATAGAAAAAGACAACTTTAATTTATTGTGATTGCATTCCTCAGTACGGGACATACTGAGGAATGCAGTATGTCTGACAAAAAAAGTTTAGTTTCGCAGAATAATCTTTCCAAAAATAAATACTAGATACTAGAACTCAAAGTTTGGACTGCGACTGTTGTTAGAAAGCCAGCTAGATACACAGATCATAGAAAATGCAGAGACTTTCACAGAAAATTGTTCACTGCATGGAAAAAAATGAAAGATTTTCACTTGCTTGACAGTTTGCAGTACAAACACACGCCCTGACTGTATTGACTTTGTATTCTAGTGAAGTTAATATAAACACAGATTATTTCTTACCCTCTCAGACTGCTGCTATTGTCGCATGCACCAGCTTTCTGAACAGACAGTATAAGGTCCTGGCTCTGTGGGATGCTGTGATACAGCTACTCTAAGAGGTTTTCCTGCATAGTAAACTAAGTACATCATTTAAAAATAAAAAAAATAAAAGCTCCTCGAACAACAAAAATAGCCCCAACGTCTGCTCATCTGAACTTATCCTGCTGCGTAAAACCTGACACACTCAACTCCTCTCAGTGTAAAGACGCGTCGAGCCAGTTAGTGACCGCTGTCTATTAATGAATGAGATCTCTGAGAAACCACAGCCTCTCGTCTCCACTGCTCTCCACTTCCAGCCCATCAAAAACAGGCTGTGTGTGTGTTTTATTCTTTTTCAGTCATGAATCTTTAAACATCCCTTTTAAAGTAAGTGGGCAGGCTGAATCTCTGCAGCCGACCTGGGCTTCTGAAGCACCTATTCAGACTCTCCACATCATCTCAGCTACCTCACTTACACTCACAAACACTCGGAAAGCCGGCTGAAGACAGTTGAGGACACAAAAGCGAAGAATGGAAGCATGCAGTGTGTTTGCGTTTGAAATCAATCACCAGGAAACAAAAGGCAAGCTGACAGTAAAATGTATATTTTCTCTGCATCACTTTCTCTACCACATCTCAATAGCGTTTGCCTGAGCAGGCCTGGAGACGTGAATGTTATACCAACACCTCAGACAGTAAATAAACAGCCAGGTCAAAATCACAGCAAACACAAACGACTACCATCTGTTTATTAGTCTATCCCAGTGTGAGTCAATGAGCCTCACTGAGCCCAAATATACTAACATTCAGCATTAGTTTTAAAGCTTTAAGCATGTTTGAAAGGTTACAGAGTATTAATATCCCTCTCTTCTCCCACCCCAACACAAACACACTTTGTCCCTCCTTTTCTTCCTGTAAATGAGTGATTTATCTGCCTTAATTGCTGCCAGTGGTTCATGCGGTCATGTGGCCACAACCTGACAGAATGTGACAAATACGGCCTGGAAATTAAACCCTGCATTGCAAACAGAAGCACACAAACGCTCGCATGGTATCTGCAGAGCTAAAGCGTGTTCAGATACTGACAAAAATAGATTTGATCTAATAAAAGCAGCACTTTGAAAAGGAACCACAATTTGAGCTCGGGCTTTAAAATGCTATAATAATAATAAAAGTGATTTATCAAAATGAGGTAAAGGGCAAAAGAGAAAAACCTACAATCAATAATGATAGACCAAGTACATCTATTGTTGTGAACCGCTTCATTGCGGTCCCACGCAAATGACGAGTCAAACACACACACAGACATCCGGCCCACAGTGGACTCTAACACTCCGACTCGCGTATTTTCCTTCCTCCCGGTGCTGTGCAGCAAGATGCTGACTGAAGGGTCTGCAGTGCTCAGGTCATGCATCTTATTGTTACATGAAGCCAGTTCCCATCCACTGACCTTTTTATTCACCGCCCCGTATATTGTTAAAATAATGCATGAGGTGTCACTGTGTGATATTATAAGCAGCAGTTTGTGTGTGCAGCTCATATAGACTTATAGAGAAATGAAAATAACACCGGACCTAAACATATAACATTTAGGGGAATTGATAAAAGCTCTCTCTAATGCAAATGTTGCTTTTTATAAGTTCAGCAAATGAAAGTAGTTTCAAATAATGTTTTCTCAAATAAAATGATCAAAAATGGGGCCTGGGTTTATATTTAGCCAATACTAACATTTTTCACCATTTGGCTTTGCAAATCATCTGTAGCTGAATCAGACTGAATAAAGTACGCATGAATATGCTTTGATATACCTCAGCTATACAATTTCACTGTAGCTTTGGCTGTATGTTTAGGGCTTTGCTTGTAGATCAAACAGTTCAGTTTTGGTCTTATCTAACCAGATCACCTAGTTTTTCATGTCTTCCATGTCCCGCATAATGTTTATATCAAAAAGAATAAAGTATAAACAGGTGTGCTGGATTTTACTTCAAGGTATGACAATGAAGTGGCTAAACAAACGCAAGATAATTTGTTTAGATTTTTGAGAAAAGTATGTACCATTTTTCATAAAATCCATAAACATAAAATCCTAATAACATTCCCCAAAGATTTTTGTTGTAATGTGAAAAATGCAATAAGTTCAAGCAGGTTGAATCCATTGCAAGGTAGTGTAAATTCACATAGTTTTTGTTGTTATTATTGTTCTTTTATTTACATATTGTGCAGCTCTCAAGCCTTTTGTTGTTTTTTTGCTATTTATTTACATGGATGCCACAATTTCTATAAATACTATTATTAATTATAAACAAGCTTATTTGAAGTGATGCAGCGAACAATATTCCAGCTTTACTTTTTCTGAAAGAGCAATTAATTTCCTCCAGTACTGCTCTCACTATTTAGATTGCAACTAATGAGCTACTCAGTGCTAATCTCTGTTTTGTCTCCCCTATATGCTCATATAAATACAATTTACCCGGAGTGTTGTACGCTGTGATCCAACCACCACATTAATGATGCTTTCAGGAGGACTGAAAGAGAGGATAAGAGGGGCAGAGTGGAAAGATAAACATGCGGTTTTTCTGATTGACTGAGCGGCAGGAGCTGAACTTATAATAGGATAAGGGGATTTTGCACTTTAAGGCACATCTATTTGGAAAGTAAGTGTGTACACTTAGTTTTGCACCACTTGTGAGTTCTTTTTATTTTTGCAGGTTTGCATATTGCATTTATGAATGCCACTGCATAAACAGGTAACGGGTGGGGAGTGGTGGAGGGGGATTTGGGGGGCAGCAATGACTCCAACACCTCTGCACCTTCCCTCCCCCCCCCCCTTATTTATTTGTCTGTATTAGTTAGCTCCTTCTCAGCACTTAAAATTAATGTCATCCAGCACAAAATAGAGGCTGAAAGCTAAAATTCAGCACTTTCTCTGCAGCCCGGTTATTTATCAAGCTAACAAGGAGAAGACGCATCCTGTTTCAGCCGGGCCCAGGAAATATGTGCCATTAAAGCCCAGAGCTTGTGTCTGAGAGCCGAGGAATAAAAGTGAGGGTGTCAGGGAGAGCGGATGGACGGCGTTGCCGGCAATATGGATGCGGAGAGAGCAGCAGACACATTTATATAAAAGGGACAATGGATGCTCTTGGGTTGAACCGTGAGAGTACATGTGCTCCATGTGTGTATTAGAAGTGCTGATTCGCTGACGGCTATAAAAGACGATCCTTTAGGGGAAACAGAAGACGTAGTTTGGAGCTCTGAATAAATCATGCGCTGCCACTGTGAGGTTAGCGCTAATTTTCTCTTTAGGAGAAAGGTGTCTAAACACGTCCCGAGGACTGTTAGTATTATGCCATGTTAACATCTCTGTGGCATCAGGAGCTAACGCCCGAGCGTTGGAATTCAATTAGACACTGGGTGCAATGCTAAGCAGGTTGCATAGGGCGGTCACCACAGGGAGGAGAAGATAGGAGATGATGGTGACGCTGAGGGAGAAGAAGGGAAGAAGAAGCGTGTGTGCATTTTTGTGTGAATGTGTGAAGAGAAAGAGACTGCAGGCTGAAGAGGAAGGCCCTGGGCTGCTGTGATTCAGGTGAATACAAAATACCACACTAACCTCTGGCTCATCACCAGTTCCTCTCTCAGTCATAACCTGAGGACAACAGAAGCTCGGAGGCTCCCACGCAAACTCCACACACACACACACACACCCCCACACGCGTGCACGCATTCCCACTCTATGGTAAGAGCTTTGCAGCTAATTATCTTTGAATAAAACAACACATTTTGGATCTAACAATCTGAAAGAACAGAGAGGAAAAAATGGCATTAGCATCATTTCAAAAAAGAGAAGGGTTGGTGTTTAAAGATTTAGCTCCGGGGTGACGCGTTCTGCTCAAGTATCATCAGTTCTGAATAGAAAAATGTACACATTTTTAAAAACAATCCAACTCTAAGCACAACTGTTTAACTTGTGGAACTTAACAAGTAGGGAGAAGGACTCTTTTCCCCTCCCTTTTTCTGAATTTCAGAACACAGTTCTGCTTGCTTCCTCTCTTTTCCAGATGAGCTCGTATAATGAGCATACATCCTGTTCATATCCTCCTTGTCATCTGAGTTTTACGAATAGAGGGATGACGTCTATGTCACTACCAAAACCATGCCAGTGTAATGAGTCGCCCAATGCGAGGCAGCAGTGGTTATATATAACCCAGGTGGTAAGGAGAAGTGAAGTATGTCACTCGGTGGAAGGAGTAGATCCTGCCCGCTGCACAATACAAAAGGATTCAGCAGTGTTTCATAAATGACAGTTCAGAGTTGGAGGTTTGTGTGGGCAACACCTTGATATGTGTTGTTTTCCACCTAAAATCATCTGGTTTGAACGAGATTTCTCTTCACAAATTGGCAAGACGTTTATTCCAACACTTCACTCTGACTTTAACAGAAATGTGTATACTGCGTGTGTAATTAATTAAAAAGTTCCTAAGAAGGTTGAAATTTTACAGTGATCTCTGGCTATCATTCAGTATGTGGAAGAAATATTTTACATCCACAGCAAAGTAGGTGGAAGTGAGAGAGTTACATACTTGTCATTGGCATGAAGTTCATGCCAGTTCTGTGCTTTATTTGGGCTGCTCTTTGTCTGGGATGGAATGACGGTAAACCATATAACTTAAATGCATTTTAGTAACACATTTTAGATGATTAAATATGAATTCAGTGCAGAATGTGCAAACCTCTCCTTATACAGCCATCCAGAGGCGCCTTTAGAATATTTTGTAAGTTGCAGCCAAATGTTGTGACCACTAATAATATTGGAGTTGCACCAGAGTCATAATAAAATTATGGCTATTTCACTGTAATTGATATTGATGCATTGTAAAAAGTGAATGAAATAGCTAGTGGCAAAAAATGACTTCCTCTAATTGTTCTACTTTATCTCTAGTCAGTGATTGTATGGTTAAATATTGGACACAGCTGATTGTTCCAAAAGCAAAATTATTTCAAACATACATTAAAACTGTGTTTGGAAATGATGAAACAGGCTAACATTAAACTTCTGGACGAGCCCTGAACTAAAGGCTTTGCTGAAAAGCCAGATCAGTGGTAGGAATCTGATCAATTTAAATGAACACTGTCCTTTCTGATGAAAAACATGGTCATATATTCAATCAGAATTACGCAAGGACTTTGAAAAAAGGCTAAACAAATGTGTGGTTTCTCTGGAGTGGGCTCTCTCATACTTAAATGATTACTAGATGTTTATATGGATAATTTATTCGAGGTTCTATGCTTAATTTGAATCTACATTTTTATCAAAATTGCATGTTATGATGTTAGCTCCCCCATGAATAACGTTCCAAATGTTTTATTAAAAGCCCCAAAACAACACTCTTTCTGAAGATGAAGGACTGGATCTATAATGTAGGTAATGACATGTAAAAATATATTCTCTTTCCTTTTACTTGATGACATGGGAACGTGTCCTTCCTCTGCTGCTACACAAACCTGACCTGCCTGCTGTCAGCCACAGAGGCACCTCCACCCCCGACACCCCCATCCCTCCTCACCCAAGTGGTCAACTCACCCTGTCACAGTGAGGAGACGGTGAGTTGCGTGAGGAGAGATGACGGTGGATAAAAGAAAAGGAAAAAGGGACAGAGGGTGGTACCGAAGGAGAGGAGGAGGCCTGCTGGGTGGGTGGGCGTGGGCTCTGGAGCTTCCTTCTAATGTGCCCTCTCCACTCCCCTCCCTGTGACCTCAACGCTCCTGACAGCAAGAAAGTGCTGAAGCATGCAGGTGTCCTAATGCTGCAGGCACACACAAGCGAACGCGAAACCGTGCCGCACACACGCGCACACAGATGCAGGAATCTTGCATTACTTCCCTGTTTTCTGCCTGATTTTCAATTCTTTCAGCACCTGCCTACATGCTGTCAGCGCTTCCAACACTTTCAACTGTTCATCTGAATAAAAAAAAGGGACTTTTGATGAAGTGTGTTTAAAAAAACCGAATATGCATGTGCTTTGCAAGCAGAACTCATGAGGAAAGCAGAGTATGCTGGCGGCTGCACAGTAAAATTAGCTGATGCTGATGCGGTAGTTTTCCACTGTCCAGCCTTTTAAATGCATGAGCTAAAACCTGAGGTGTCCAGAGAGTGTCCTGTCCTGTGTCTGCACGCGTGTGTGTGTGGGTGTGTGTGTGTGTGTGTGTGTTGGAGAGGGGGGTTGGCATTAGAGAGTTGTATTACAGTGGTGATGAGTCGCCTGACTGCAAGTCTGATACCTCAGCAGCACCCAGCATTGACCAGGCCTTTAAATAAAGCCTTCGATCCTCCAGCAGCAGAGAAGGTCACCGCTTGCCTCTGGTTACCCTGCCTGTCTGTCTGCATCCACGGCCAGGAGCCCTCCTGCCATTCATCCCTCACTCTTCTCACCCCTCCACGCCCCCCTTCATTCTGACGTGGGATTCCAGGTGCCTTTCCTTTTCTCTCAATCCCTCAGCTCCTTAACTTTGCTCCAACTTCCTTCCAGCTTTGCTCCCTTTCTCTGCTGCTCTTTGCCGCCTGGCCTCTTCCGTCTACTTCAGTTTTTCTACTGGAAATGTCAGACGGCAAAAAAAAAAAAGAAAAAATAGTAGTCCTTGCTTTCCCTTTCTCACTCCATCAGTCCCACCATCCATCCATCTCTTTGTCAGCTCCAGATAAAAATAATGTCCAGGGCTTTTTGTTCTTTTTCTCCTTCGCACTGAGAGCAGAGAGGAAGAAGGAAGTCATGGGAGGTCAGAGGAGAGGGGAAAGGTTTTGGTCTCATCCCATGAGTGCTGTGCATGTCAGCCTCTGTCATTCAGGGAGCACTGTTAGAGCCCGAAACAGTGCACATAGGAAAAGTTTAAATGAAAGGGAATTTGGATGTCATACTAGTAAATGAATAAATTAATTAAAACTAAAAAGTAATGATAATACCGCAGCTGGGGTTTAGATCCAAACTTAATATAAACAGCAGAAATAAAATAAATTGGGTTATGCACCCAAATCCTGCTCGTCAGTGTTTGTTTTATGTAGACCAAGCATTTTCTTGAAAATGTGTTTCTTTTAAATTTTCTCCCATTTAAAGTACCACATAGCAAAAAATACTTTCTACAAAAGACACACTTTTTGTAAAATACAAAAAAAGGGACGTGTTACCGCAGTCTCCAGGCTGGTGGGGCCAAGGAAGCACAGCTCTCTATCACAGATGGAGGAATTTTCTTGACGTCCTAAAAATAGAACAAAATAAGAATTAGTCTAAGGAGGGAAGGACACATTAATTCAATAGAAGTGAAATTCAGCTTTAAGAGTCGGATTTAACATTAATGTGGGGAAGTTTAATTTCAAAAATGTACAAAATAAATACTGCAGAACGTTTAGTGTCATAATAATGAAATATTAAAGAATCCAAAAAACATTTCTTTTTAAATTAACTTAAGCTGATGATACAAAGAGGTATAAAGTTCCACACAGCTGCAAGGTAATGACTTCCTAAGGATATTTCATAAGTACGTTTCATAAAGAAATTTCAAACAGTTTCTAAATCTAAGCATATATTTCCGCTCAGTGCGATGCAGTGTTTAACTTTGTTGCATTGCAAGATGCATCAATCTTGGCCTGACCTCCTTTCTGCAGGGAGTTTGCATGTTCTCCCTGTGTTCTTCCAGATGCCGCTCGGTATGTGTGTGTGCATGGTGACCTGCCCTGTGATGGACCGACAAACTGCCCCTGCCTACAGATCTCAGTCTACATACAACAGCTGGATGTACATGTAAAACAATATATATTAACTGAAAATAAGAGTGCACATATATGTTTGTTTATGGCAACTGATTCATTTTTAATTAGGTGATGAAAAATGCACAAACAAGAATGTGTATTAAAAACCTGCAAATCTGGGAACAACTTTGATGCAAGTAGGATTCTTAAGTTTCTTTTTCTCCCCCCTCAGTTTCAAAAATGACATGCTGTATTCAAACACACAGGGACACACACACACACATTCAAATTTAACATAAAGTGAATTCATCTTCAAATTCAAAACTTCATATCAAACTACATGTCACAGTATTTGAAAGATTTGAACCCATACGAGCAACAATCACAGTTTTAGTACATTATATACAAATAATCTATTTATGACATGGTAGTATAATTACTAATAATCTTTGTTTTTTAAATTTGTTGCATTAGAGATAATTGTCGATAGAGAAAGTCCATAAATCTCATGATAATTCTTTTTTAAATGTTTTTTTTTTTTTCTTGGTCTGAGAATTGAAGCAATTAAGTGCTGAAGACTATTAACGCCCCTCTATCCATCTTTAAGCAACAATGAAAACCATTTATTTCCCTGTAATCCGATTCATACAGCCGTCAGATGGACTCTGACCCAGGGAGCTGCAGAGGAGTTCCCAGTCTCTGATATGCAATACAGGGAAGGGCTATCAGCTAGAAACTCCTCCACCTGACTGACTCCCATAACACTAACTATTTTGTTCAAAGTTTGCAAAGTAAACCCAGATAATTTAATCTATAATCAAATAAAGCGGCCTGAGAATTACAAGTCTACATATGGGTGCCTTTATACAAGCGTGTGCACACATTTCCACTTTGCATGCCCTCTTTTCCTAACTCAAACAGCCACACGCTCACATAGCAGAGGCCCACGTGCAGATGGCTTGGACATGGCAGCCTTGTTTGGGGTCAAGGCCTTTCCCAGGTACAAATGAAAGGGAGAGGCGAGACTCTGGAAGTGGCTGAACAACGCGGTGGGTCACCTTGCCTGAGAAAGAGATCAATGTCTGTTTGACTGGCCAAGGGAGAGGCTGCCTGCAGAGGAAGGGTAAATCACCCCTCGCTTCATTGAGATGCAGGTAAAATACACAAGGGTCGGGCTTGGCTCCAGCTCCACCCTGCATGACACAAACTCGTGCATGCCGACCATGCTTTCTGCATCTCCAGAACTTTCCACAGCCTCTGTGCTCTGAAACTTAAACTACTCTGATTTTATTTACCCAAATCATCACTCTTGCTCTCCAGCTGTGCATTCCAATCACAGTTTCTTGCACACATATATGCAAATCTGGCTGCAGAGAATGACAAATCCAGACCCAGACAATTAAATTTCCCTCACAATGCTTTCTGCTCGCAAGGAAAACAAATATCACACAAGCATATACAGGCAAGAAGAAAGCCATGTTTACAGCTGTAGCATTCTTTGCACATGCACAGTTGCGATAGGATGGGGAAGAGGTAAATTATTGGGGTTTCAAATAAATAACATAACTCAGGACACAACGAGAGGGCGAGGGGAGGGAGCAGCTCTGCCTCTGACAGAGTTGGATGATAGACGGAGCACAGAGGAACATGAATGCAGCTGATTTAAATCACTTTAAATGTAAATGTTTATCGCATGGAGTGATGCAGATGCAGATTGAGTGGAAAAGATTGAAAATGTTTCCTCTTTTGAATGCGAATTTGTTTTTAACCCTTTGGGTTTGGTGGTTATTGTCAGGGGGTGGAGGCTGGAATCGGGGAACAGAAATTCAATAAATATCGCTTTGTGACTCCTACTGCTGCGAAGTGTATTTTCATGTTGACGTGAAATCTTTTAAAATTTAAAGTCAGGAACCTGGAGTTAAATCTGTGGTGAATCATTTGCCATTACAAGCAGTTTTTTTTTTCAGGTTGGATTGTTTTGATTCTGCAGGTACCTGCTTTTGAGTTTAGATGAACATTGTTCAAAGATGGTGAGATAAAGCTAAAAAATTCCTTGGCGTCATGATAAACTGACCCGTTCCTTCAGATTTAATAGGCTTAAGCTAAAGCACATGGACACCCCTCCACCACAAGGTCACACATAAGACCTTGCTCGCTGGCTACTGAGCCCCCGCACACAACACTCAACAGACGATCACATCCTTTGTCCTACTAATTCTGAGACATTAAAGCAAAGCACATGATGATGATTCAAATGTCAATACTGATAAATTTCAAAGTGATTTCCCATAGTTGACCTGAAAGAGAGGAGACCAATATTGTGACAGCAGACAACTACATTATCTTTAATAACCTAATCATTGGACAGACTGCAAATGATCACAGCGCAGAAGTCAATATACCAAGCCTGAGAATAGAATTACAGTTCATAATGATGGGATTAATAATGCACCATGTCTGTGCTCTGCATGTGCATGCTTTTCCGTGAACTAGAAGGCGGCGAAAGGAGGACGCGGCAGAGGAAGCTCTGAAATGTTTGCTTCCTGTGCCTTCTGCCCTCTTTCAGCTACAGGAAGCGAAATCAGTGCTACTGAGCTCTCCTGGCCGTTGGTGTGACTAGAGGTCAAAGTGAGCAACAATAAAAAAAACACATCCTTCAGAATTTCCACAGCAGCTTGCAATGATCAGCAAATCTTCACCTATGCAAACCACTGAACAGCAGGTCTCCTGTTGGCCACATGAGAAGCTCAAACTAGACGTTCATGAATAACTGAACTGATCCTGTTGCCATCTCAGAAGGAAAGGTGACATGAAAGACTCACAGTGTCTCCGTGCAGTTCCAGGGGTTATAACACAAATGTAATTAAATAGCTCACTATATTGACCTAATCAGATAGGGGGGCCATAAATTAGTGGACATGCTCACTAAAAGGCCCTCTCCTCTCAGCTAGTGTGCATCTCTGATCGTTTATCATTTGAAAGGAAGCAGGATGGCAGCCAGCAATTCTGTTGTCTCTCACTCCCTTTTTTTAATCACAGTCAAATATTCCTGCAGGTAGGAGAGTATTCTTCATCAGTTTGGGCTTTCATGGGAGGCAGTGATGCAGGGGTGAAGCACACAAGGAATGGTCAGGATGGCCTGCAGTTTATGATTTAGTTGTCCTGAGATTCCCATGTAAATCAGCCAAAATTTTGTCCTAATATTTGTGTGATTTTTTTTTTTTTTCAATAATTGAGGTAATCGGTTCTGAAGGGAGAGAAGATAGTTTCTCTCCTCTACACAGACATACAGTACACACGTTTATCATAACCACAACGTTTTGAAACAGAATGGGTTGGGTTTTTTTCACAGCACCACAGTTCAGAGCCCGTTCAGCCTTGATCTTAGTGCTGCTCTATAAGATGGAACGGAACTGAAACCCCCTGCATGAAGCTCAATTCAGAAACCTGTCCGCTGCTGAAAATCCTAATCTCTGCGACCGCCACCTGCTTTTTAAATTTTATTCAGCATTTGTACTGGCCAAAATGGCAGAAAAAAAAAAGTTTTGGGAAGACGAGTTAACATGGTGGTTACTACATTGTACTAGTGACACTGGCGTGCCCGAAATATGAAGTATTGCGCATAACTTTGTTAAAAAGACTTAGCGTAGTTTTAATTTGCAACGTCTCGGATTTTTTTTTTCTTTTATGTAAAAAATGTATATTAGGTTTTACAAAATATACGTTTTCTTTCATCCACACAAAAATGCTTTATTGTCACTATCAGCTTCGCGTGTTGTCAGTCTGAAAAGAAGGACTCCATAAAAGCTGTATTCAACTAGTGGAGCAGGAAAAAGTACAAGTTTACTCTAAAATCAATCATTAACGTTGCCTTCATCTGCAACCCTGCAGCATGGATATCCATTCATGGGACAAAATATATTTTTTTCTATATTTTATGTTTGCGTCTTATTTTTTTTATTTTATTTAAGAGATTTTCCCTTGTCTGGTTTTGAGCAACAGGTTTAGGCCGTCAATTTTATTTTTCATTTGATTTATTGTGAAAAGAAAACAAAATATCAATTTCTCCACTGGAATAAAGTCTTTTAGTAACAATGTGTTTGGATTATAAAATGTATGTAAATTAAAATAAATGACTTCATCATCTGCAGCTTGATGCTTAAGCAGGAGTTTATTCCGGAGCTGTCATTTTACGCACCATGCGTTCAACATTTGCGTTAGTTCTTCATCCTAATTTACATGCGTATAAACAAATGATTTAACCACTTAGTGGCATCTGAACTTTCCTTTTTTTTTTTTTATCTCTAGTTACGTTTCAGTTTCAGTCAGAAACTGAAACAAAAATGCGGTTTGTGTGTGTGATGCGCCTTTGAAAACACAGAGACAGATAACATGAAAACTGAACAGAACAAATAAAAAGATGATAAGGAGAATTAATTAGTTTTCCATTCATGAAGGTTTATTGATAAATGATAAATGAGTGGATTCTGCACGTTGACTTTAAAACATTTCGGTTTGCTTAATTAAAAACACCCGCAGTGTTCTGAATATTATTCAATATTTTGATTAATAAAAGGCAAACACAATTATTTTTGTTGCAACAAATTAACTGTTCTTTTTGTCTAATTAAAGCGGCTTTTATATTTCCCATTTTTGTATTTTATCATCAGTCCCACCTGTTGATTAATCCTTTGTACCTGTTTGTTAATCATGGAGGAATATTCTGAGATCATCCTCTGTGTTTTCTGTTGGGCCTTTAGTATAAATCAATGCTGAGTACAAAGTTGCTTTACAGTCATATTCCCCATGTGGCTCCGACAGAAGCCAAAGTCTTGGCCGCAAACAACTTTAAATATTAAGTAATGGTTCTGAGCAATGCAACAAATACACACAAGTTCACAAAACAAAAAGAAAAACATGAAAAAAAGAACAATTAAAACAGCAGCCGAACATGACCAGCATGCATGGTTTCACTTTCTCACCACAGTCTCCAAACTTCTGATATGACAGAGTTTGGATATTTCCCACAATACAATTCAAATGAATGACGTGACAATGAGAACGTTTATGTTCAAATACATTTAAAATAAACATAAAATGAAGTTACCGAGCCTGGGATTTTTTTGGGGTTTTTTTTTCCCCCCAATATACAAATTTGAGTAAAAGAAGAGGCGCAGAAAGAGGCGCTGGGCAGCTAGCTCCTCTGCACGAAAATATCTGTAAAGGACATTAGGAAGCGGATTTGAATTCTTGAAAATGTGTCGAAACTATTTATTTATGACGTCTTTTAAAGATGATTAAGTAAGAATCTAATAAAATCCTCGCTTTGACATGTAAATGAAGTTGAAATGACAGAAACATTTTTTTATTTTTTATTTTTTTGCCTTAAACTAAAGCAGATTTAACAAACAGCGTCAATCAAACCCACACTCAACCGTCTTTTAAGTTTCGCTCAAACTAAAAGTTTTCTTTGTGTTTCAGTGTGAAGTTCGCGTATTACAAACTTTTTCAGCGCCGACACTCACATGAAAAACTCCGGAGATGAAGGGTTGTTGTCACTGCTGGAGCCTCCGTTTTCTCTGAAGCCGGTGCTGATCAGCTTCTCGTATTTCTCCTTGTAGGCGTCCCTCTCCCTGGCCAGCCGGGAGATCTCCTGCTTGAGGTGGTCCACCTGCTGCATGAGCTGCGTCTTCTCCCCCTCCAGGACGTGCCGCTGCTGGACGCGCTTGTACCGACAGGACTGCGCATAGCCTCTGTTCTTTAGTGTCCTCCTCTTCTGTTTCAGACGGATCACCTCTTCCTTGCTGACCCCCCGGAGCTGCCGGTTCAGTTCCCGCACCGACATGGTGACCAGCTGCTCGTCCGAGAAGCGCTCCTCCAGGCGCAGGTGCTGGTGGTTGCCCCCCGCGCCGCCGCCGGACTGGGAC
This sequence comes from Girardinus metallicus, assembly GCA_903067095.1. Classification (NCBI taxonomy): domain Eukaryota; kingdom Metazoa; phylum Chordata; class Actinopteri; order Cyprinodontiformes; family Poeciliidae; genus Girardinus; species Girardinus metallicus. Next base: position 26,494 of record CAEGAE010026551.1, read on the forward strand.
CCGGAGGAGGGATGGTGTGCCCCTGTGTGGTGGTGGTGGTGGTGATGGTGGTGGTGGTGGGGAGCCCCGTTCTGGGCCGCGGCAGCGGCGATAACCGCGGACACCACGGCGGCCGCTGATCCCATCTCCTCTCCGGCCATGGCGCCTCCTGCCCCGGCTGCTCCGCCGAACTGCTGCCCTCTGGCATAGCCGTCGAAGGTTTGGAGCTGGTGACTGCTGCTGATCAGCGCCTCTACGGCGTCCTCTGGGCTAAAGCCCAGAGCCTCGGGGTTCAGCTGCTGCTGGTACCCGGTCATCCAGTAGAAATCCTCCAAGTGCGTCTTCTGTTCGCTCCCTGATCCCGGACTGGGCGCCGAGAAGCTTGGAGAGGGGGGAACCGAGCTGCAAGGCGTGCTCATCGGGGTGGAAGATAGGGATCCCCCGGCGACCAGGCGGCTGCACTGGTTGATGCTGCGATCGGGCTCCACCGGCTCCTTTTTCACTTCAAACTTCATCAGATCGAAGTCATTAACATATTCCATGGCCAGGGGACTGGTGGGCAGGTCGGAGTTGCTCATTGCCAGCTCTGATGCCATCCTCTTGCTGTTGACAGTCCTCCAAAGGGGGTGAGGAGCACCTGTCAAAGTAGGCTGCTGAGACACGCACTGAGCCAGCTTGATTTCTTTATTTATTTTCTTCAAAACAGAAGGAAAAGTGAGTTCTCTCGCACTAATTGCGCAGCGCAGGTTCTGGTTTTGTGAGTCGATAAGTTTTTTTCTCTCTCTCTTCAGTCTGTGTTGCACAGACGCATTGGAGCAGCGCTGTTTCCTCCCTCTCTCCCAGCGTGCGGGTGTCTGAGCGCCGCTCTCTCTGTTTCTACCGTTTAACACTTCATGGCTCCTTTTAGGATTAGTGCGCCAATTTGAGGAGGTTCACGTATGTGTCCCGGCCAAATAGTTGCCAAGTAGAGAATGGGAGGAAAAAAAACCCCTCCACCATAGGATTGATAGATTTTTTTTTTTTCAAAGAGATCAGTCAGCCGACGAGTTAAAAACCATTGCTTAGTTTTATAGGCGTCCTGACGTCAGGACTGAAATATGAAATTGACTGAGACCCAGCCAATGAGCACGCAAGTCCATGAACATAATTAGCATAATAGAAGAAAAAGTTAAGTTTTTTTTCTCTTTTTCTTTTTTACTGTCAGAGTCTATGAATAGGATGATTTCAAAGAAGTAACAGTCATCTTTTTTTTGTCATTTTGAACTGAAAAAGAAATAAAACAAACAATTATTAATATCATTATGGAAGTTTTAAAAATTGGGATGCATTAATCTTAGTTCCTCAGAGTACTTCATATTGCATCAAATGATATTGAACATAACAGAATTAAAATGCATCAGAAATACGTTTTTTTTTTTACTAAAGCACTCTGAGAAGCCAGACTGTATTAACTCGTTTATTTTACATAGTTTGCATGTTGCCGCTTTATATGTGTTTCATTCATTTTATTACCAAATTGTTAATTAGTAATAATATTAGTCAGTCACAAACCATCTCTAAAACTGAACTTTTGTGTAATTCAAAATATCATCATAAGTCTAATAGGTTTTTTTTTTTCTCATCTGTCTCTTCAAACGGCAGATACGTTGTTTATTTAATTAGAAAAAAAAACGGCAACAGATAGTGTAATGATGTGAAGTGAGTGGAAAACAGCATGGCAAGAGTTTGCTCCGATTCAATTGCGCGATTTGGAAACCCAATGTCGCCACCTTTCGGTAGAAATGACAATTTACCTTGCGAAGTACCGCAAGCCCACTTCCACACTCCATGTCTCCCGTGTCAATATAAAACCCCATCTCTCTAACAGAGCAGTCTGTTCTGTCAACATCTTCACGTCTGTCCTCCTGGACTCCATGGTCCCAATCCCACGTTATGATCACAGACTTAGTGTGTCTCTTTTCTGTATCTGTCTCTACAGGAGCATACTCCTCAGGAGTAGTGGCACATAGGAACAAACAATAAGCAGGGCTATACACACAGGGCCTGAGAGTAAATAAGAGTGCTCCCTCTGGATCATGTCACACAGGGGGAAGCTTCAGAAAACTACAAAGCCGCCAGCAGATAATCCAACTCCCCGGTGTCCTAAACACAAGTAAATATTCTCCTGGTTCCTGTGACTGTTCATGGGGACTTAATGTTAAACAGAAAGGATAAACATCGTGTTTTATTCATTAGAAACACACAAACGGAAGAAGCCCCTCAGATGCCTTTGAATAAATATTAGCCAGACATAATGTCTCATCTGATGCTGCTGCACATTGTTGCTGACTGGCAGTAACTTTAAGGAATTGAATGTGAATCTAAGACTAACAGAGCAATCTATTTTTATGATAGTCATGCTTTTCACATAAGTTGAATAATTGAGCCTTTGAATACCATAGCTTCAGTGTTTTCTGATTATGAAATCATGATGGTTTTGACATTTTATTCTGCAAATACTCTTACAGGAAGCAAATAAAAAGAGAAGAAGAAAAAATGCATTTCCACTCCAGGAAACTTTCAAGGTAGCTATCTATGTATACTTTTACCTCTGCTATTTAAACTGCAGGAACCAGGGCCAAACCAGATCACTGTAGTAAAACTCTATTGCAGAAAATTGCAGATATAGGATAGAGATATGTAGATGGAGAGTGCTGGACATTTTTTTTTACCAGAATATTCCCAGTTTTTCCTGTTTGTATCTTTGTTCCTCCCTGATGGAATGGTGACCTGTCCAGGATGTGCTCTGCCTCATGTAAATTGACAACTTGAGTCTGGCTGGAGTCTGATAAATACTGCTGCCACTAGTCTGCTGGAGTTTAAAGGAGAAGGTGTGGGGAAGGCATGCTCTGAAAGGCAGAGGCTTGAATGGACCCTGCAGCTCCAAGGAGGAGCTTTATAGGAATAGCTTTGTGCGAGGAAGAGTTTAGGCACCTGGAACTAGCTGCCAATGCTCTCAAACGTTTATGAAAGAATCAAGACAACACTCCAGGTGTGTTTGTGATGAGGGGATAATGCTATAACATAACATAAAGCTCAAAAAAGTTGATTTTACATAACACTCCCCTTTTAAATGCGAACAAAATGAGGCAAGCACCTGATTCTGCTTCTTACTTATTCTTTCAGAAATGCTGTGCACTTTTTAATTATTCAAAATCTGTGAGTGATACAAACTTCTTAAGATCCTGAAGTGACTTTATTTCTGCTGTTTTGGCAGAAATTGGTGAGACGCTGGGTTGTAATACTGACTGGATCTTTAATCTCTTCTGCCTCAAACACAAATAAAAAAACAGAACTCTGGTGTAACGATGTTTATGTAAACTTCGGTCTTATAACATATTTCTATAAAGTTTGGTATGATTTTAGATAAGCTGAAAGTGTGATTATTATGACATTGTCTTTGGTTTTAGTTTTATTGCTGAAAGACATTGCTTTTCACTAGTTCAAGCCTTTGAGCCTGAAGAAGATGTCAGTTGGTTTTACTTACTACAAGTAACGGGTTGGGTAGAATAAGTTTATGGGAGATCAAATTCCTGAGGAAATCTTACTGAACCTCATCATTGTAAAACTCTCCATAAGGATATATTGGGCCCTAAAAAGAGTTTTATTTAGGGACCTTCTAACTACCATTAGGCATGGCAGTTCATGTATTTTATATCATCCATGTTCAAATCCTATGCAATATATATCTAACACAAACATTACCAACGTTTACAGCTAGAAAGTAACATTAGCCACACATACAAAAAGGGGGTAATCCCCATTTACATGATGTACATTGTTTAGACTTAACATACCCATGTTACAACTATATTTTCAGGAAATTGTATTGTACTGTGTATTCTGAAACCTTTCTGTCAGTTGTACTTTCTGACAGTACCAACATGAACTTCTTCAGGAATTTTAGCTGCAGTGACAATGTTGGAGTGGATCATGTGTGCCAGCTTTTGCTCTCCATGTTCATCAAAACATTTGGTGATGATTCTCGTCGATGGTTAACCACTGCTTCTTTCTGGGGCCACATCTGATAGTTACAGACCACTGAAGACAAGGAACACTTCACCAGATATGCAGTTTTTGAGATGCTCTTGTCTTGCAATCATAGTTTGGCTCTTGTCAAACCAGCCTAAATCTTTACATCTGTCCATTCTGCCTGCTTCAGATCAACTTAGTGTATAAAAACTTTGTTGCCTAATATATCCCACCCAACAACAAGTGCCATGTTCTGACTTCTGCCTCCTTTGATTATAGAATGAGGAATGGTGGAGTTTAGAAATAGCAACCCTGTCAAACAAGCAAACAAAAAAATACACTTAGTTTTTTTTTTTTTTTTTTTTTACAACCAGACAACATTAATTTAAACAGAAAACTTCAAAAGTCAAGAATCACGAGTTTCATATTCCCTGAAAACAACTGAAGTTTCTTTCATGCAAAAAAACAACACAAAGCAAAGGTAAAACAAAAAAAAGCATAATGTGTGAATCAGACCTGTGAGAGAATTGTTACTTTTGTGGGAGTCCTATTGATTTCAGTGCTACAGCAGCTGCTTTGCCCACTTATGAATTGGGCTGGCCCTGATCAGCATGTTTATATATACAGTATTAGGTCATACAACAGTGGATGCTACCTGCTGCGTGAGCTCTGAGGTTGCCAGATCTCCTAAACCGAGATTTATCTGCTTGGAGTCTCCTGGGTTAACAAGCGGAGTATAGAGCCAATGCATCAATTCCGTTACTATGGCCTAATAGTCCTGTATACAGCTCATTCTGTCTCCCATTGGAGTTTCATGCTGGCAGGCTGCCTTTAAGTTTACTGTTGTCTTTATTGTATTGAGCATATATATTTGTGTGTACCCGGGTGCACTTAGCATGATCTTGCTGCAGAAGGAGGTCCACTTAAACAATGTTTGCACTGATGAGAACTAAGAGTATTTGGAGTTATTATGGAGGCATAGTTAAGTACCTTAAGTTACATAAATGCATAGAGAGCTGCACAAGCGCAGGCTGTGTCTCCAAGAAATTAATACAGATAAAAGCCAATTCAAAAGCTTTCTTTAAATCAGAATTCTTCCCACTGGGAGATTACACTGTTTTAAATGGATCCTCTTATCTTTTGTGTTATAAATACCAGGGTTGCTGCATTAAATGCATATTGTTAGGAGTATATTTAAAGCCCAGCAACAGCATGTTTGAAATGAGCCGGTTTGTGACCTTTTGCAGTTTAACCCCAGGAGGACACTGGAAACAAATCACCCGTGCTTTACAACATCCTTTTGATTTACTGGTGCAGTGACTTTACTAATTGTTGCATCTATTAAAAGAATATCATTATTATGAGCATCTTGCAACATGCAATACATTTATTCTCAGCTTGTTAACCTTTTATTTGCACCTGTAGTTCCAATACATTTGCATTCACATAGACCTGTTGTTTATTCCACCGGAAGATTGTTCATCTCTGCCCGTTTTTTGGAGGGAATTGTTGTGTTTTGAACCAAAATCCCAGTTTGTGTAAGTGAAAAGTAAACACTGTCATATGGAATATATCCGTAATGTAAAAGAAAGCATGATTATTTCACACATTTGCAAGATTTCCATTTTAAATCTAAACTCGGACTACTGAAAATCTGAAGCGTGCCAAAGATAGTTAAAAGTATGACCATGGTTAACAGGGAGCAACTTAAATAAAATGACAGGAACTAAAGGATTTCTGTATTACTAAGATTATGCCTCATAATCATCCATTACATTCCCAATGGGAGGTAGGCTTCAATTTCATCCTCAATCCCTGTTTAATACCATATATTAAACTCTGGTGGCACTCCAAATGGAGAACAACCAGACGAATGGGTTCAGTGGGCTCATCTGAGACACATTTAATTAGAAAGAGAGAAAATGAAATGTTTCGTGGGGTCTTAACTAACTGTTGTATCTTTGGTGATGGAATGAAGAACTGTGAGAAGCTATTACAAAGAAAGGAGCACAGAGAACAGCACTGTACCTTTATTTGTCAGACTTTTATTGCAGGAAGTAAAATGGATGTAGAATTACATAACAATTGAAGACGTTACAAAACAACTTCAACATCTTTTGAAAGTGTTGTTTTTGGCTAAATAGGCCTATTTCCACTATATTCTGTGCAAGAGTTTTTCAGTCTTTCATTTCTTCCACCTACTCAAAGAAAAAGTAGCACATCAGATCTGGATTTTGTTTTGGTGGTTTAAAGAATATTTGTAGAATCGTGGTTGAAAGAGTGGAAGTAGGCTCTTCAAAAGAGTGATCACACAGAAACACACACTCACAAGGTAAACTCAGAAGCATCTTGAATGATCAGCAGCTCCGTCTATACACAACATAGTTCAGTCTTCTCTAACTTTGTTCTGTTTGAAAATAATACAATTTCAAGTTACCACACTGAAACCAAAAGTCAAAATTATTTAAAATAAAATATTAAAAACACATGATTCTGAACTGAATGTCAATCTTCATTCAGATAGTCAATCTGAGTCTTTCGTAGCAGATGGACATTACAACCATTTTCTATGAATGCTCTTCTATTCTGCAATGAACATGGGGGAATATAAACACGTGTGAAAAGTGGTTGTAGAAATCTTTCTGTGATCTCAGTGGATGTGATTCTTCTTAATTGTCTGTTTAATCATGTTAACACACAGATACAGTAAAATTAGCTGTGAATGTTCAGTACCTGAACCCATTTTCTTTCATTAAACACACACTGCTCCGTTATTGGTTTCATTAACTATCCCAACGTGCAGCAACCAGCATGTAGAGGAGTGTGGAAGAATTCAACACTGTCAATGCAATAAAAATAAGATATTTGTTTCTCCTCAGAGCTAAAGCTTTATGATAGTCTAGCATATACAGACGGACACATATGAGCAATTCTTACATTTCTTGGCTAATGACTGTCATTTCCTATTTTTAGGAGCATGCACAAACACTGTGTTTGTGTCCATGTGGCATAATGATTCATGCTGCAGTTGGAAGTTATGAGTTGTTATTGATGTAGTCGGTGTATGTAGTGTGCTATGCGCTCTCTGCTACTGAACACTGTTATTAATGTCCATGGTGTCCACTCTGTGCTGTTATTAATGTGACTCATATACATAAAGGGTTTCCCCATTAGTCAGAGTCCAACTGCACCATCCTGCAGTAAGGAGGTACTCGGGATCTTTCCCCTCTTTATCCTCCCATGCCTCCTCCTTCTGGTGCTGCTCCTCCGCCTCCTCACCATGACACACATGCATGCACTCTATGAATATACTCAATGAATATCCCTCATCTTAAGTTTGAGGGACTGTGCTAAAGTGACCCTCTGAATGGTGAACATTGTTATCATTGATGTAAAAACCTATTTGAATTAAATAAGTCAAAACAAAACAAACCAAAATAAAAAGAATTATTGTTTTAATAAACACAAATTAGGCATTGTTAGATGTAATTTAGTTTAGAAGTACAAATAGATTTATTTAACACAGTTAGTGACAGCAGAAAGGTCAGAGCACAGATACATGTTCTAGTTTGTGGAAAAAGGAAGAAAAGTAAATATTTATTTAATATTAATTTTTGATGTAAAAAAACATCCTTGATTATTGATTATTAACATTTATTTATTTATTTATTTATTTATTTATTTATTTATTTATATATTTATTTATTTATTTATGTTAACCTGTTTATATACCGCATGTTTAAAAAAAAATTTTTACATTTTACATAATTAGCATGAATAGTCAAGACAAATAAAAATACAAAACATGAACCGATAAATTAAATTTTCTTTCATTAAGCCTAAGAATAGACAATTAAGAGGCAAAACTGGCTTATATTTAGACATTAAATAACACAGTATTTTGTTTTTTTCTTTACTCTATGTACAAGTTATAAATCTTTTTCAATTTATTAGAATGAATAATAATTTTCAGCCTCACAAACAGGATATTAGAAAAAAAATCAAAAATGTAAAATTCTGTTTCTCACTTTAATTGTTTCTACTTTGTCAATGCATAAGTTAAAATATAAATTAATATCAATTATTCTGCATGAAAGAGACAATAAGTTTTAACAAATAAGAAAAGGTTTGTTAACTGTTAAAATGTGTCATCAGCTGATTGAATAGAAATGACATTTCCTAAAACTGTTCACACAGAAAATATGAAAATTACATATCAAAAACACTACAGTCCACACGACCAAAGCCTCTCTGAGAAAAGTCAAAGCTTTTATTCCTCCAGAGAAATTGAAAGTTTCAGTCAAGAGAAAGAAAAAGAATGAAAGCATAAGTGTTTGCGCAGTTTAATTTAAGATTACTGCAGATTAATGTAAATATTAATTTATCCCTCCCTATTATAATCCCCTCATCTATTCTGTTGAAATTGAAGAATGATTTGTCAGGTAAGCAGGAGGCGAACTAAAGTCACATTTCTCTGCGTTATTTTATGCTCTATCATAGAGGAAGAACACACCACAGTGTCATACAACAATATTTTAAAGCACCACTAGATTAATGCCACGAGACAAATTCACTTCCACCGTGGGATGCTGGCATTTCAAGTGGGGACAGCAGAGGAGGAGAGCGAAGGGAAAGGAGGCTGATCGTTACTCGACTACAGACGGATGATGAACAATCCTGGCGTAACTGGTCGACTTTTTATTATGGCAACATTGAGTGTGGAAATGAGATGTTTATCAGATGCAGTTTTAAAGGAGAGCTGTGAGGAGCTGAGGAGCAGAAGGCAAGTTGGAAAAAGCTTTAATCTGGCTGCTAAACGGAGGGCTTGACATGTTGTGTCTGTCTGAAGAACCCAGTGGGACTCGCCTGCTCTGCGTGTCTTCTCTGGCCAAGCTCACAGGTACAATTAACACTTCACAGTGATGGAAAACATGGAGGGCATTCAGAAAGCAATTTACATACTTCATACTCCAACTGAAATTACATGTCGCTCTTATGAGAAGAGGTTATGACAGCGAGAAGCCGCTGGATGAAAAAGTATCTTTAAGCTTTTCCTAAAAACGCACAAACAGACTTAGGAAGAGTTAGTCATGGTTCTTTGCGCACTCACAGTAGATTTGGACGCTTACACAGGAGCAGAGACACCCTTCCTGTTGCTTATCCGCTTCCTGAGCCTCAATTTGTATTGAAATCCCTCACAGGCAATTATCCATATGCGAATGGTGTACTCTCTCTGAGCTTCTATAACTTTCTTTCTCAGTAAGCCGCACCATTTTCATTTTAAAACTCTGATTACAATTTCAGACTCTATTCCTACTAGAAAATGGCAAGCAACGGTTGCTCAAAGCTAACGCAGAGTATGAAATCCTGCTGGACCTCTCACTCGCTGTATAATTTGAAAAGACTGAATAATCTTTCTCTGGCATTAATTTGAGGATCTCTTTTCAGGAAGAGAGATGAGGCCGGTGCTCGGCGTCCACGTGGTCAAGAAGACATATTGTTGAGTAAAGTGTTGGCAAGCGGGGAGGCAGGAAGAATTCCTCGCTTCTGCTTACCCTCCCACCTCCTCACCCACCTCTCAGGCTGTCAAGAGTGTCATATATCTGGGGGATATCTGAGGGCGAGGGGGATCGCAGCCCAATTACGAGCTGATAACTAATCAATAGGTCGCTTATTCCTACAGCAGGAAGTAAAATAATGGGCCCCTGGGATGCATAGTTCAGATTACTCTCTCCTCAACATGTGGCAGCTGCTATAGTGAGACAGAAAAGAAGTTGAGAGGCAGACAGGATGGGGAAAGAATAATTGGGTGGGGCATCATTACAAAATAGCTGAAATCAGAAATAAAGAGGATTCTTGTCATATCCAAAGAGAAGCTTTGGTCAAAAACACAAGGATTTATTCATTTATAATTTATCTGGCTGACTTGAGACTGGATAAAAAGTGATATTTCAGGCAGCTGTTTGCACATAAAAATGCTGTGGTACTTGAGATTTAAAGCTCCTAACAGGATTTTCTTTTGTTTGTTTGTTTTGAAAACCGTTGGTAACTCCTGGGGATTGATGTGGACGTTGTTTGTCAGTGTTGCCCTCATGACCACCCCAACACGTGAATTACATATCCTCCACCAATCATGCTGGTCGTAGAGTTCTTGCTTCTGCTTTCAAAACAGGTCTTGATGCTTGAAGAGACCTCCTTCCATGTAACACAAGAACTATTTGTTCTCATTCCTTTTGACAGGCCATTCGTTTTGTCGCTCTTCTGTCATTGTCGTCTTCATGAAGAAATATAGCAGCAGCCCCTGCCCCTGTCCCACACACCCTCTGCCCTTATCTGACAACCTGCCCTGGTCTTTGCTGGTCCGTCTTTCTAAAGGCACCTGTCAAGTTTGATTACGATGATGCCTCTCCTTTATTAATACTGTGTGCATAATAAACAGCTCCCGGTCTACACTGCTTCAGATAACTAATTCTTGATTCTGGTGGAAATCTGGTAAATAGTTGGTCTACTGTCACCAGAGAAAAACCTGAACTTACAGTGTTTGGCAAAAAGTATGTTACAACCATAAACATCAATGTGTTTTTTTTTTTTGTATTTTATGTGATAGATTAACACAAAGTACAATTCTCAAGGGTAAGGAAAATTATAGATAGTCCAATGTTTTGTAGAACCTACTCCACTGCAGCTGGAGATCCAAGTGTTTCGGGGTATGAAAATCTGAACAGCTGTATTTTTGCTTGCACACTTTGCCAATCAAGGGGATTCAAAAGATCATTGGTTGCACCAAAGTAATGTGGTGTTTTATTTAGCTTAGCTTTATTTACGGTCTGTTTCTCTCTCTCTCTCTCTCTTTGGAGACCATGATTGAAAGGGAAATAGTAAACTGAACCTGACTGCATTTTTAATATCTATGATTGAATTGAATTGTAAGTGGTTTGAAACTATCTGTAGAATTAGGTTAAACTGACAATAAATTTCGGTGTTCATTTGAAAAGCACCTTGAGATGACATTTGTTGTGAATTTAGCTGTATAAATGAGCCAGATTTAATAATGAATGTATTGTTTTCCTTTCACTTCACAATTATATACTGCTTTGGAGTGTATAAACATTTGATGGTCTTTCTCATAAAATGTTTAAGTTTGTGATTGTAACTTGGGAAAATATAAATAACTTTTCAAATGGATTAAAAACTTTTGAAAGGCACTCAAGGAAAGTAAAATATATAATTAATTTTTGGCTTCCTTATTAAAATATCTGGTCTGTTAGTTAGTGTTATTGCAAGGTGTCAGAGAAAGAAACACGTCTGAACTGTCGCCATTTACTTTGATCAAGCTTCTTCCAATCTGCTTGTTTATCCTCGACTCTTGCCCAGATCAGTACAAAGCTTCTTTAGAGCTCCTTAAATCCAATATGTTTCTCCTAGACAATACTGCTACAAAACAGCTTTTCGTGGCTCTACTGATTAAACATGAGCAGTAGTCTTGGATAATATAAGGCAGGAAAAAGCTAAACAGACAGAGAGTGAGTGAACGAGTTCCTCCTCCACACAACTTCATCTCTAAATCAGCCCCATTTGGCATCGACACGACTCCCAGAACCAAAGTTTTCCACTCAAGAAGAACAAAGCACAGCGCTCTCAAAATCGATTGGTAATACGTCTCATCCCATTGATGCCATCTCTAATCCATTCTGGGCTCCTTAGCAAGATGGAGATGGAGCAGAGCGGGGAACACTACGGCAAGACATGTGGAGAGAGAAAGTGAGAATACTGGTTGATCAGCCATGTATTCTGAGGAATTTGCAACATTTTTTTCCCCTCTCCTCTCCTCTCTCCCTTCTACTGTGATGGGGCTGTGTTGTTAAGCTCTTTAGTCCGCATGGCTAATGGAATAGGGTTGGCAGGATTACATAGGGCTAAAGCACTGTGCCTGGTGAGCCTTGGAGAAACAGCAGCACCTCCGCCAAGTAAAAGGGAGGGAAGGATGGAAAAGGAAGAGTGAGTTTATGGAGCAGAAGAAGAAAAAAATGAAGGGGACTCGGTGGGGGTGGGAGACTGAGGGTTAATTGAAGTAAGGAGAACAGCACTATCATCACATCTGTCAGATCTTATTCTGAGAAGATCTTTAGAGTTTTGCCAGCATGATCAAAGGTTGTTGACCTCTCAGTCTGTCGAAACCTTTGTCACCAAGAGGCTCCTGATTCTTTAAGAGTCGCTAACGCTGGTGGGAGAAGGAAGCAAAGTGAGGTAGTGGATTGCTCACACTTGGCTTGTCACAGTCATGAAACCAGCAGGAGCTTCTGAACCAGCCATAAAATCAGTAGCAGGAACACGGGAATATTAATTGGATTAGTGCATTCATGGTCCTGTGATCACTTTTCTGCTTCCATGATCATATCTAGGAGATAAAATGGAGCTAACTGAGATACTGACAAAATAGGTTTTAAGCATTTAATTTAAAATATGTCCTCGCAAATCATTCATACTTCAATAACTTCTCTTCATTTTGTTAAAGTCACATCTGAAACATTAGTGTAATCCATTGAAAGATTAGTGTTGGAGCAACACAAAACAGTTTGTAACTGCAAAGAAAATGGAATATATCACCTTATGATTTTAACACTTATTTACAAATGAAGTTTAAAAACTGTACTGTGACGTACCAGCCTCTAACAAGTTTTTTCTATCTTCACACTAGATGCGATGATGGGCCAATTCTAACTTTTTTTGCTCATATTTGTCCAATATCAGATAATTTTTTTTAAATTTCAGTCTCAGCAGCGCAGTATTTTATGTTTCTAAATGGCTCAGATATCTGCTTTTCAATCAATCCCAGTCCTGTTATATTTTACCTGATGTTTACATAAACTCCAAATGGGAATAATTTTAATTTAATTTAATTAAAGATTTTATTTAATTCACATATGAAGAGTTCATATGGGAATGAACAACTACAAGAAATGATGAATGAAAAGGGGCAGAAAGAAGTACAAATTTATATCTGCCCCTTGATGAAACACTTGACTAAAAAGAGTGAAAGATAGTGCAACTACTGCTATATTTAATGATTACACCCTCCCACTGTTGTTTGATGTTGTAGGTTTTAGAAACAGTTTTTTTATTCACACTTCATGCAAAACAGTACTTAGAAGCTAATCACATCCATGCTACTCCATGTAACCAGACAAGGAATCTTCAGAATAAAAGTCTTGCCAGAATATATTTATCCATGAACGTGGGTTATTTAACTCCGGAGACTTTCTACATTGGAGTCTGGCAATAGCATAGTAACAATAATATTGCAAGAAAAATAAAACATTTGGCATTGAGACAAGGGAAGGTTATATTGTAATAGTGCCAATCATTACTTGGTTGTGGTCGTGTCAACATTTTCTCCCACCTGGGCTGTGGATGTCTGCAGCCACCCTAGAGTTTTATGACCATGGTTCAGGTGAACTCTAAAGGCACTTATTGCACTGAATTTTATTTAGGCAGAGCAGAGTAAAAGGGCTCCCATCTGTTATTCTTTAAGGGAATATTCAGGTAATTCTCTAAACAAATTCTGAATTGAATTTTGTTTTTTTCCTAAAAAGCATTTGATTGTAAATCCTGCCTGAATATTACCAAAGTAGTTCATTCAATTTTCCGACCATGTCTCTTGTGGTTCCACAAACTTTATGGATGTGCAATATATTGTATTTATTACTGTGATACCTCTTATAGCATCATTCACCATACCCTCTATTTATCTTAGAGATTCATGTGTCCTTCCCTTCTCTCTTCTTCCTTTCCCTACACATCTCTCCTCCTCTTGTCACTCCACAGGAATAAATCTGTTTCCAAACATAATGGAGCTCTCCAAGAAGGAGGGGCTTCAGTTTAGTATACCCGCTTCTGATTGGCTGCTTACCATTGTGTCGTATATGATGATAAATCTGGCCCAGGTGTCACCTCCTCGGCAGCAGGTGAGGATTGATGGGATACAGGAGGACTATCCATCATCCTGGGCAGGTGGCACGCTATCGGAATTTGGGAAATCTGTTCCCAATCAGGGTCCTGCGGTGCTCGGCAGGGTTCGCAGCGCTGTTTGGGAGGCGTTACTGGAAATCAATGGCAAGCACTCAAGGTCAATGTACTGTTAGAAAACTCCTTAAGCTCTGACAGATAGACCCCTCCACTCATTCTCAGCCTCTCTTGCATTCGTACTTCCTCCTCAGGCGAATGTGAGGAGAAGCTGACATGTGCCCTGTTAAAGAAAAAGATGGTTTTCAGGTGGATGTCATAGCAACTGTCTGGAGTAATTTGTGATTTGGTCCTTCCTCTAGGTGGAGCCAGCAAGTGCCAATCTGAGGCCAAGGCTGAGACTTGGGCTGGGAAGTATTGGAGATCTAATAAAAGCACAGGGCGCCTGCCTGGCTCCTTATTCTTATAGATTACCTGTAAGTCACCTTGTCTCTGCTACTGTAAGGGTTGGAAGTTAAGCTGCATAAAGGCAGACGCTCACCCTCACCTCCTTGGCTCGTTGAAAGTCAACTCAAACAGCAGATTAGCTCAGGGGAAGAAGTTTGTCACAGATATAGTACAAGTCAGTGATTCAGCATCTGGTCTAATTGTTGTTTCAGTCATAGCACAGAAAAACTATTGAGACAACTTAAATTGAGTTTAATCCTGTGTTGCCCTGACTAATGCTACACTGAATAGGAATGTGTTGTGTGCTTGAGCTTGTTCTAGAAGTTAAAACAGAAGGGAAGTTTAAGTAAAAGCTTATTCTTAAAGAAATCTCCAAATTTATGATTAAATATTCTCACAATGTAAGTTCGCTGTTAGACCCAATATTAGAGTTGAGAAAAAAAAAAATCCCCTTCATAAAGTGGGAGACCTAACATGGTGAAAAAAAGTTATCAAAAATTGACCCCCAGTCGCCAGAGTGTAAAACAGAATACATAAAAGTAATTTCAGAGTTGAATGAAGGAATGCAAATGAACATCTTTGTGTTATTCAGACATACACTAACAGGACTGAACAGACCAGCAACTCCGTGCAGACTTCCAGAAACATGCTGTCATACGCTGCGTGTTTCTGGCACTTTGGAGGTCAGACAGGCTGGCAGTTGGCACAGTACACAGTGATGAGGAGCCAAGTTCGATTCCAGTTCTGACTACTCATGCTTTAAAGTAACCTTACTAACTGAAATACAATCGTTTTGCTGTTTGGTAAGGGATTGTTTTAAAAAAAAAAAAAACACACACAACATCAGTCCAGGCATATTCCTGAATAAAATCTCCAGAGCAAAGAAAAAGTTGCAAGTAAGCAGGTTGTAGGTAAGGGTAGAAAGAAGATACAGGAGCAAGAGACAAAACAAATAGATCAGGCATTTTATTGAAAAACTCATGTAAACTTAAACACAATGTTTATCAGTTTATCTAAAGTTTAAAGCTACAGCTTTAAAATGTTTAAATCCGCACACAAATTTAGCTTTTATATAATTTACTGTCAAATATTTACTCTCCCATGACAGCAAAACTAAAAGGGTTTCTGTTTGTGAACGTGTGAGGATTGAGAGGTTTTTTTTAAAAAATACTGAGGGTTTTTGGACAATAATGTCAAGTTGTAAACCCCACAAATTTTACCTGTGCATACCTGGAGGGTTCCACAAAATGTCAGAAGACAAAAGGAGATCCTTGACCCAAGTTAAGGTCCTTACTGATGCTGGCTGCAGCTCAAAAGCCACAATAAAGCATCTCCAAGAGAAAGTCTTTGTACAACTGTGACAGGATCTGTACTAAATCAGTGACTTGGTGTATTTTAACAGAATTTGACCATATAAATACTGTATAAGTATGGTCAAATTCTGGCAACCACAGCTTCCAGTATTGTACCATAAGTTAGAGACTTTTTTTATGTCTTCATATATTTTGGAGATCAGTTTATCAGCACACTTAAAACACAATTAGATTTCCATTGAAATATTTTATTTTTAACTGTGAAGTGTCACATTACTTTCACGGTAATAAACCAAATATAATATTTGCAGAAATTGACCAAAAATGACATTCCTTTCATGTTGAAAAAAGGAGCTGTGTGTGTATCAGGTTAAACAATAAAGTCATCATCATTTGTACTTTTAAACTGGATAACCCCAACGTCTCCCCCCTTGTGCACAGTTAGCTATCTGTCTCCTGACTTTCTCCTCATTACCAGCCTGGAGGTCAGCGGCAGCGAAGGTTAGAGACCTAACCAACTGTGTCCATGTTCCTGCACACTTTAAGGTCACATATTCGTCTTTTACCTTTTATCTTTCATGCTTATTCTTCTTTTATCAACACTCAGTTGTACAGAACATTTCAAATGTCTTCCTTGTAAGTCAAAGTCCATCTTACCTTCACTTCTGCCAGTTTTTCCATTGCACATCTACCTCTCTGCCCCCTCCAACCCCCCATCCCAAGGTGACCCAGTCTCCCAATCCCCACTATCGGTCAGACTCGGGCCTCTATTAATCCTACTTCATTTGTCCTGCCTTTCCCCTCCACTTTGGGAGGAATTTATGACAGTACCTTAAATGCTAATGCAGTCTAATCTGTGGAGAGCTTCGCTCTTTTCTAAAGACTCCTATCACTCTTTGTGCCACATGCATACAATAAGTCCACACATATACGGACAGAGCCAGACTGGTATTAAGAGAAACTTCTGTCAGTGAATAGACAGCACAAGCTCATTCAAATATATTTCCACCCAGGAAATCATGTTCTCTTTGTGAAATGGTAAAAATAAAATTTTTAGTCAAACGTCTTGGGTTCAATAGATGAATCCTCTGTCAAAGTTCAGTGACTTGGTGTAAGAACCACTGTGGTGAACTGGAGAGATTAATTTGGCCCGGTGTGTTTTACTGTGACTGAATGTGCGTCTGTCCCTCTGTCTGCTTGACTTCGTCTGTCCATCTGTCACCATAACAATTAACATGAAAACTCCTCAAGAATGTTTAGCCTCACTCAAGGATGAAACCTGTCAAAAATAAGCGCAGTCTTAAGAAAAAAAAAGTGTGTTTATAAAGGAGAGGATAAAACTGGACAATTTTCTGCCTCACTAGTTTATTCAATGCAGGGGTAAAATAATGCACATTTTAAATGGATGTAATTACTAGTTATCACTGGCAGTTACTTTGACTCACTTTGTGCTAGAATAGAGCAAAGGGACCACTGCTTCCTCTTCCACACTGGAAGCTATACACAAAACATAAGAAAAGCACCAATGAGAATTTTTTGTCAGATTTTCAATCCCCAGTCTTTGTATAACTGTGACAGCATCAGTACTGACTCAGTACTATGTTGATGTCTTTAGAATATCATTTGAGTCTTTCTCACTCAGTGGCTGTCATCAAAGTGAGGTGAGTGGCACGTTGAGACAAGAGATTGGTAGGTGCATGATGGTTTAATCAAAAGTCCACAGCACTTTAATTTCCTTTTCTGGCCCATACAGCTATAAATCGGCATTTCTTCAAAACACGGTCTTTTAAAAGGAACTATTGTGAAACTTGAGTTCAGAAAACAGAAGATTAGAAGTTAAGAATTAAGATGAAATGAAGCAAGGTACTGTATCGGTACACAGACAAATTCAGGAAGTCTGTAAAGGTAGAACTGACGTGATAACTCATGCATTCAGAAACTGTATGATGAATCAGAGTATTTTTACTGTAGTGGTCAAGCAAAGTGCATTGATTTGTGTTGTGACAAAATCTGAATAATCATATTATTGGTTTTACCGGACAGCACAAGGCAGTGGAGTCATGTGCGTACATTTTTAAATTCTTCTATGCATGCCGTATGCAGACTGGAGCTGTAATGTAACATCATATTCTAGTGTTCTAGTAGTACTCAGGAGTACTATCTAGAAGTACATCAAGTACCTGCAACTTACTCCAGTTTAACCATAACGTCAAGTTGACAAGAAAGTACTTTGTGTATGCTCTAAGATATTATCATTATATAATTGTCTGTTAGAATAAATAGCTTTAACTTGTATTATATCTGTAAAGATGTCAATAATGTATAAATTACTAAAAGAAATGATAAAATTTGAAATAAAATTTAAACCACAATCGCAAAGTTTTCCTTTTTATATAAAATAAAAAATAATGATGATTTTAACATGCAATATTTTATAGTTGTAGATTTAAAATGTTTCATTTTTTCAAACAATATCTGCCTTAATAATAAGCCTGCTATAATTATATTGGTGATATCAAAGCAGAAACACCATATTGGAATCCACTGAGGCATTTGGTGTGGGGGTTTGTGTCTGTGTTTGTGTCTGCATGTCCACGCACGTGTTAATTCTGGTCTGGCTGCCGGAGTAAGCTACGCTAGAGGAGGCAAAGCTGTGATTGCGTTGCTCGCTTTGCTTCGACCTACAGACTTAATGCCGGCTCCACAGAGCTGAGATCAGCTATTAAGATAAACCCGACCAACTCAGTTTAATTCCTGTGCAGAATTACGCTGAAACCTGGCCTGCATTTGCATTCATGAAAATTTGATTATAAAGAGTCATTTAGAAAGATTTAGGTTCTTCTGTTATTTCCTGAAGAAGAGCACTGTTATTTGCATGAATGAATAATGTATCAAAAAAACCTGTGGCATAGAGAATAAAAATATACACCTTATTTTCAATCTCTTTTTTGTGATGGAGAAATAAATGGGTATCGTGTGAAGGCCATATCTATTAGAAACCTTCTGAGCTGTAATATTTTTATAGTGACGACCCCTCTGAAAACTATCATATAGTGTAAAGCTGTTACTTCCTTTATCCAAATGTAAACATACGCAGGTCATTGGCTGGTCTTGCATCCAGACTAAAGATGGCTACCGAGACATAAAGTGAGGCTTCAGTGATCAAACCATAATAAAGCCAACCATCCTACAGTTAAAACACATCCTGACAGTGAGCTATTGTTTCCTGGAACTGAGGCTACCCATAAGGCTGTTCTGTTCTCATAATCACCCCACATAATGGATGATGTGGGTCAATGTGGAGGTGGGGTATTTTTCATGCTCACTTTTAGCCAACCAGCCTATTCTTTTTTAGCATCTCTTCATGAGAGAGTAGGAGCAGCGCTGGATTTCACATTGTGTTTCCTCCTGTGTTCACCTTGGTTTGACTCATTTACCTTAAAATCTCAGCAGGAGGTCATGTTTCAGGCTCTTCTGAAAGGAAACACACACACACAAAGAACTTAGTAAAAAAGTAAGCTAACACTTTAGCTAAACTGGATTTATTTAAAAATAACGATAGACTAAACATCCTTACAAAACAATCCAAACACATGAAGACTAGCAGTTCTGGAAACTTGCTGAGTACAATTATAGCAAAACATATGTGAGGAAACATGTTTAATTTTCATCCTGCATGCATTCATAAAAGTACAATGAATATAAATCACAATAAATCATATCTGATTTTATTGATTACTTCCACTCTAAGTTTACAAATAAAAACATGCAAGGAAGTTTTATGACAAAGAAAATTACTTGAGTTCTTTTCTCTGCACCATAGCAGTAAATGTGACAATCACAGGCCAAGAAATACAGCCTGTTTACATAAAAAAACAAAGGTAGTATTGAAATTGTTCCCCAAAGATGTTACTATCTCTTGTATATTGTGGTTTAGTTTTAGTATGTCAATTTCATGCAAAAATGCAGCCACTATCTGCAGATCACACACTTTTCATCTATATACAGTGGTCTCATGCTGTAACGCTGTCACACACTTCAGTGGAAGTGTTTGTGGTGTTGTGAGGTCAGTAGCCTCTTCTTCCCCCAGCTCACTCACAGCCACCTTAAACTTTAATAGTGGACAGTTAAATATTAATAACTGATATCAGAAGGGGCTACTTTACAGTTTTTGGCAGCTGTACAACATTTTTCCACTTGGTTAACCACACACACACACACACACACACACACACCCCCTCACCCCTGACGCATCATTGTACTTCCATGCAAACTGAGGAATTTGTGTTGACTTTCATTAATTTTAGTAACTGCATTTTTGCCTGACCCAGACATTTTCCCTAAACCTGACCTTTACTCTAAACCTGACTACTACCAGTATAGGTCTAATCCTATGCCTAACCTAAACTCAAATCAATGCTCTTTACAATGAATCCAATACAAAGAAACACAGTTAAACACACACACAGACTGAAATGAAAACGAAAAACAAAAACACGTATCATACCTTCTGATACAAGCGCTACTCACACTACAAGGAATGTCTCTTTTTAAGTTAGACACCAAATAATCAAGAGTAACAAGTTCCTGTTTGATTTTTTTAAAGGTTGATAGTGAACAGACTCAGACATTTAGGTAAAAGCTTTACAATGTGCAGAATGGTGTTTTTAACTTTAGGGAATTAAGTTGAGAGATAATAATCAGCTGCAGGACTAAGTCACTTATTATAATTAGTAAACATAAACTTTCATGGGCTTGCAAAATACACATCTAAAATATCTTTTGATGTAAAATCTAATTTTTGAGAATAGGGCCACAGTTTTACGTAATAAATTCAGAATAAGGGAATACAAATTTAGGGAATTAACTCAATATGACTAATTTCTTTGGGAGAGTGTCTTTCATATCTGCAACAATAGTGTGTATTTTGCATTTGCTATAGGAAGAAAAGAAAAATTAACATGTTACATCCCTTTAACATTCTGATAAGCTCTATCTTGGTGGGTGTCTCAGGAAAACAACAGGTTGTTTACGTTTAACTGGAAAAAAAACCCACGATATTTCCAGGAAAATCAACTCCAATTCCTTTCAATTTAAGTTCACATCAGACCTTTCTCCCAATTAATTTGTGTTTGTACATAACAATCTTGTTCCCTGGCCTCTAAATGAGCTTTTAAGCATTCTGCCATGCCCTATCTTCAACTAGCACAGACTCTCTGTCTTTGTCAAGACATCCGTCTCATCGTCTCTGTGCATCTTTACCTGAACTCACAGGGTCTCCACAGGTCAGCAGACATCACAGGAGCTGTCTCTGTGTGCCTGCAGCATTTCAGGTTGTTTTTGTACCTCCACCAACTCGACTATCAGGCAAGCGCTGCAAAAATGCAGGCCTGTTTGCCTCAAGGCTACACTAAAACAGGCCATACTTCAATCATAATTACCTTAATTAAGAGAGAAGCTAAAACTCAGCATTTGTACCAAGTTACAGTGGTCAAAGGATATTTAAATCAAAAATTCAGCTGTTCGTTAGAACTTTTTTTTTGCCAGACTTCATCAGCAAAACTTAAGTTAACAACAGCTTTATTTTAGTTATGTGTCATTGCAGTGTGTTGAACTGTTATATAAACACATAAACCCGATTCTCGAATATGAAACTTTTAAATATGTCTAAATCAACGTCAGGAATAAAACTGATCTTTGATAACACTTTAGAAAATCCAAACTAAAAGTAAATATAAACTAAAATAAATATGTCACACCTAGACATGCATATTCCAAATGAGCTTTTGCCTATTTATGTTTTATCTGAAGAAACAACTTATCCAGCAGGCGCAGAAGCCCGCGCGTCAGCAGTTTTTGTTCCGATGCTCCTCTTATTTTCAGTTTCCCTCCGTCTCACTCAGCCTCTTGCCTCGTGTTGTGCTTTGCATTCCCCAGCTGAATCGGGTGTGTTATGGAGTAAAGTGAGCTCATACACAGTAATCCTGTATTTGCTTGATGAACATATTTGTTTACTCCAGGGTTCTCGCTCTTAAAGGTAATTACAACCCCTATCTCAACTTCTAATTACAGGTTTTGTGGTACAATCAAGGTCCTCAAAGTTACTTGACTGGAATGTTTTTCTAAAAGCTTTTTTACCTGAAATTCCAGCTATTTTTAAAATGTTTTTATTCATGCTATATTTTTATAAATATTTTGACTCTTATGTAACATTTCTTAAATTTTACATAAAATCTTTACTTCCAAATTAGCCACTCGTCAGTGTCCTGGCTACTGGTTTCATACTGCTGCTTTTACGCAGAAACTTGATTAGAATGGTCTCCATTAGAGCCAGGCTTGCTGTTTTTATGCCTCTTCCTCATCCAGAGGTCATTCTGGAGGAGAGCTCAATGGGCCAGCCAGCACCGGGCCCAATGCACTGCCAAGATGGGAGCAGAGTAGGAGCCCTGCTAATCTGAGAACTGGGGGAGGGGATTAGGGTGCACTGTTATTGTCTGTTTGATGAGGGATTAAATTTGGTTAATCCAGACCTTCATATGGGATTCCTCATTTAAGATAGCAGCACAGTTCCATCACACAGCTTACCCACAGTCTTTCACCCTTCTTTCTTATACCAATCAATATTTATTCTGCAGCTCTCTTCTCTTCCCATCGGCCTGTCTGGTATTTCCTAATGTGTCTTTACGTGTCTCAGTCATGAGTTTTTCTTTTCTTGAAAAGATGTGGGCCATTTTAAACGTGCATCTTAAAAAAACTACAGTTTATGTAGTTTGTGTTTGCCATGTGGTGGCAGCATCATGCTGTAGGGACGATTTAAGTTTAATACATGACACACTTTGCATCTCAAACTGGACTTTGAAATTAGGTCATAATGGTTTGGAGGTTTTATCCACTGTTTGGGACATACCCAAAAAACAAAGAGAAGTGCCTAAGAGGCATTAAGATCAGAAACCAAGACAACCTCAGCAGGTTGTCTTGGTTTCAGCACGACCCTGAGCTCCTTCAGGACAACGACGCTCCTCAGCTTAACTCTAAATCTGAGTCCAGTCACCCTACAGAGCGCATGTCAAACTCAAGGCCCGACCCAGGGAACGAAAAAACAAGTGTATGCTTAAATGTTATTTTATTAAACAAATCAAAGCAGTTTTTGTCTGCTTATTGCCCAATTACATCTTGTGAAAAGATGTTCAATATTGTTTAATTTTTGAAAGAACTCATCAAATGCCAATGAGTATCAATTAGCAATTTGTTAGTGGGGTTAATAAATACATTCAGGCACAATCAGCCTTTTGAGGACTATCATGATCTTAACATGGCCTAAAATGAAAAGGAGTTTGATGCGCTTTCTCTGGAAGAAAATTATTTTCTTCCAGAGAAAATAAACTTAAACCATTTACACCATAGACGTGTAAATGGTTAAAGTTTAATCCATTGTGCTGGCAGCAGCATGCTGTAGAGTTAGTGAAGATCTGAGAGCCATCTGAAACTGGACTTGTTCAATTAAATAAACTAAAAAAGGTTGTAACACACTGAATATTCAATTGTTTAATGCTGGAACTTTATTTACACTTTGGTCCAACAAGTGTCAACTGAGAAATAATTTTTTATTATTTCTCAGTTGATTTTATGATTATTTTTTTATTTATTTATAACAAGTGAGAGTTAAAAAGTGGAAACAAATTTAACTTGTTGGATGAGCTACAAGACTCTTTAATTTCAGTTTAAATCTGAGGGCATTTTGTATTTTTCATGGTGTGCTTATGAGAACCATATTTTTTTTTATTATAAATACACACATTCAGCTTCAGATTCAGGTACACTTATTTCTCAAAGATGAAACATTAACCTTATTTGTGCTGTTCATCGGTTGATGTGAATGTATTACTTATTTCTCAATCTCCAATATTCATGCGTTGAATGTGATTTCCTGTATATTTTTGCAGGTGTAGCTGCTCTCTGGAGAACACATAAAAGAACAATAACGATATTCTTAAGTGCCATTTTGCTGCATCATCAATGTTCCTCCTGATGCAGGCTGTTTTATTTACTTTTCATTCAGTCAATACAAAGAAGCAAGCAGCTTTCAGATGACTTGCCAATGGAAAAGGCGCCACCATAAAAGTATATGATCTAATTGATTCTTTGTAAAAAATAAAGTCATGACTTTTATGTATCTGAGCGCAGTCTGCACAACAACAAGATGTAGATATATTTCATAATCTCCCAAATATGCTCGCGTGTGACAGGCAAATAAAGCCACATATGTACATTTAGAAGAGTTAATAAAACAAAACCTGCTTAAGAATCAGAGCATGTGGGAGGGCAAGAGCGAGCGATGGGTGGAAGTCGG
This sequence comes from Girardinus metallicus, assembly GCA_903067095.1. Classification (NCBI taxonomy): domain Eukaryota; kingdom Metazoa; phylum Chordata; class Actinopteri; order Cyprinodontiformes; family Poeciliidae; genus Girardinus; species Girardinus metallicus. Next base: position 50,557 of record CAEGAE010026551.1, read on the forward strand.
TATATCATCCATTTATATCTGAACAGCAGCCTGTAAAATCCCGAGCTTTGTCCTCGCCGCTTGCGTGCAGCTTCCGTCTCGTTGACATCTCCCTCCTCCTCCGTTCAGCTCAGCTCCAGCGCCGTTTAGAACAGTTGGCATCATTAATGGGAGGGATTGCCTCTAAATTGGCAACAATGAAAAGACAAATTATGAGTGGCAGAGTGCTGGAAAGATAAAGGGTGGGTGGGAGGAAGAAGAGAAGAATTAGAGTATTTGAATAATTTAGCCCCCCGTGGCTGGGATGACAGGAGTGCTATTCTGAAGGAAGGCCCTGCTGCTAGAGAAATGAGAGGTTGTAATGAAATGCAATCATACGTGTGTGCGTGTGTTTCAGTATGTGTGCAAGCTTGGGTAAAATGCGAGGTCTGCTCTTCCTTAGCAGCTTGGTGTTTTTGATTTAACAAGTATTTTCTCACTTACCAATCAACCCGTTTCTGGTGAGGGGCCGGTGTGACATGAGCGCTGTGCAACAGAAACAGGGAGTCAGTTTTGGATGTCAGCGCTGAGGGGTTGTTTTTTATTTGTTTGTTTTTGGAGGATCTGTTGAATGTTCTTTTTTTTTTTTTTTTCCCCAAGACATTACTCTATTTACACCAGCAACTCTGTGTATTGCACATCAGAACCGAGTCTGCATAAGTTTAGTGTAACTTTTCCACAAACTGCCTCCACCTCCCTTCACCAACCCGTGGAGTATTTGTACTTGGCCAGTCAAAAAAAAAAAAAGTCCCTCTCTTCTAAAATGTCTTCGAGTGTGGGCCTACTGACAGCTCCGTCCCTCACCTGTCCCCCACAGCGCTATCTAGGGACCCCCTCCCAAGCCTTCTCTGTAGCAAAGAGGGGAGACACCCCAGACACCTCCCCACTCTCAACTCCACTCTTGCCTTTGAACACTTCCTCTACTTCAATGGCAACTTGTCTGGAAAAGCTCCAGCACTCCATTCCTCACACAGCCACTTATAAGAAAGAATTCTCTCTATCCCTCCACTCCACCAGCTCTCCCTCTCCCTGCCTTCTCTCTCTTCCTCTGCTGGCACTTGTAATTATCTTATGCCTGGGAGACAGGTTTTAAGCAGAGGTGTCAGGCCAGGTGCTTCCTGACAGCTGGGGATGATTAGGAGGATTCTGGAGTTCTGTCACTGGTCTTCATGGTGCTCCCCATGGCGACCGAGATGCCTTGTTGTCACTGCAACAATAGCAGCTCTTAATTTGTTGACGGGGGAGAAATTCATCAAGGCCTGGTTGGCTGTGCAACCCTAAACAACAGACCCTCTGGGGGGTAGAGAGTTGCACCAAGGGACCGGGAACTGGACTAATGCAGAGACAAAACTTTTTTGGCTCCTTTTCACTCTTTTTGTCCTACTTATATTCACAACAAATTGATTTCAGTTTTCTGACTATTTTTTTACTTCATATTTGTTTGGCTCCGACAGACAACAGTAATGCATAAATCCAGACCTCGTACTGGTTTATTAACGACCGGCTCAGTGTCCTCAATATTTCCACCATAATTAGTGAGAATTTCCATCAGTCATCTTTGGTGAGTACAGTGCCTTGCAAAGGTTGTCACACCTCTTGAACATTTTGACATTTCACTAATTGACAGCCTCACACTTTAATGTAGTTTACATGATTTAATTCTATAAACAAACGCAAAGTGGCACACAAATAGGAAGTGAAAGAAAAATTATATAGTTTTGTATTTATTTATTTTTTTACAAATACAATTCAGAAGTGTTGCGACCATCTACAACTCCCCTTTTACTCTGATACGTCCAAGTAAAATCCAGTGTAGACATTTGCTTTTGGAAGATGTCTATTTAGCATAAAAAGAGTTATGCAGAGAGTAATTCAGCCTCAGTAAAAATGCAACTGTTATGTAGCATCCCAAAGACCAATGAGGTCATTAGGCAGATGGAGAAGCTAAAGGGAGAATAAGTTATAAAACATTGGCCCGAACTTTGAACATCTCATTGAGCACTGGTGAATCCACCCTGTGGAAATGAATAGGTACAACACAAACTCATAGACATGGATGTCTACCTGCAGCTGAAAGGAGCGTTAATCAGAAAAACAACCACAAGGTCCATGGGAACGCTCCAGTTTGCAACAAAAATTGTAGAGGACATAGCAAGCAGCTAAGACCAAATTTGAACTTTACGGCCAACATGTACAAAATTTGTGTGGGTTTAAAACTAACACTGCGTAATGCTAAACATACAGTCAAAGCTGCAATGAGAGGTTTAAATCAAAGTATAATGTGTGAAGATGGATCAAATCCAACTATTAAAGCGTTTATTTTGATGGTAAGAGAGGCAGAAGATTTACACATAGAAACACAAGCCCTTCAGCTGTTGGAAACTCTGCTATGCGACAGACTCTCAGCCAAACTACTGATCCACCGGACTGCCGAGGCACATTGCAGCACTACATCACACATGCATTGCCAGTATATTTCCCAAAAATGTTTAAGCTTTTCTAATTATCACAAAATGCTTTACATTTAGATTTGATGAAACTCTTGACAACTGCGAATGATTTAGATTAAAATTAATGTAAGTCTTTAATTAGATCTGCAACTATGATTGGAAGATACACAAGCTTTATTAAGGGGAGTTAGCTGCAGTAAAATGGTATGCTGCCAGTTTGAGGCACTGCTGCAGGGTAAAGGACAAAAAATTACCAAATATATGCTATGAGAGATGCAGATGCAGCCATAAATTGGGCAATTAGATAATAATGTACTGCATAAATTATCCAGAGATAATTTTAGTATTTTCAGCTTGTGTCACATATCCTCCATTTTGGTGTTCATTTATAGAATGTCTTGATTGTAAATACCTAAACACTAGAAAGTTTAATTAATTGACATTTGTAACTTCATTTTGGGGCGCAATGATTGATGTGCAGAAAATTAAGTTTTTGGGATTTGTTTTCCTTTCAAAGGTTCCATTTAAGACACTTTGAATCACTGGATGTTTGAAAAGGTGGTTCCTCAGACTCAAACAAGCAGAATTAAAACACAAACTGAAGCCATTTTAAAGCTCATTGGCTCTCCACCTTGGAAAATCCAGACTAATGTTTATGCACACACATTTACACCTAAATTATACACTTTGTGTATATGATTCATAACACACTTGTGTTTTAAAGAATCCAAAATAGACCAATGCAACAAATGTAAAATAATAAATTTTGAGACCGATCAGTTCATAGTGTATTGTAGTTTTCCTGTTTGCTTGGACATTAAAATCAGTCAATCAATAAATCAAGTTTATTTGCATAACACATTCACAAGTGCTTTAATTTATAAAAACACAAAAATCAAATGTCATAAAAACAACATATAGTGACCAATTGAGAAACCAGTAACAAGACTTACAACTGTTCCACTGTACAGCTCTTTGTGTATAGGGATACTTATTCTTTTACAGTTACATATAATTAAACGTTGCACACTTCTACACAAAAAAATAAACTGCTAACAGGATTTCTTGCTATGAATCCACTTCGTTCTAACTTTACCTATGTCTGCTTTTTATATACCAAAAGAGCCTTAAAGCTTTTTATTACTGTTTGTGCATCACATTTAATATAAAAGAGACTGGCTGTCCAATTATGTCAAAGTGATCAGTGAGAGAGATTTTCTGAGGAAACACTCCCGAGATGTTTGTATGATGAACTCAGCGGGGAGAAAGCACACACACACACCAACATACTGTGTGTGTGGGCCCAGGGTGGCGAAGCGAGAAGGTCTAATTGAGGGGAGATAATGAGTGAGTTTGGGCCTCCCTGCTGGCACCACCATGGATGCTCTCTCACCTCTCATCACATCTCTATTCACTCGCAGAGACAAGGTGCTCAACATGCAAAGGAGCCTCTTAGTGATGCTTTCATTGATTTGCCATTATGAAAGGCCTAAAATTAATATTGATTCAGTGACATCCACATGATGAATTTATCATGCGCTTGGTATGTCTGGTACATATTAAAGGCATAAAGAGAAAATGTAATGGAGAACCGAGAGGAATTGAATTTAAAACAGAGCAAAGCACTTCTTCAGCCTCTTGTTGCTGTTTTTATACTGGGTGGCACTTTGAGGGAAAGAGGGCACACTTTCAGAAGTAAAGAGGAAAAAAAAACAAGTTAAGAGGGAAAGTTAAGTAAAATGCTGATATAGGCAGAAGCAGTGTCGTTGTTAGCATTGTTCATATTCTTTCTTGCAAATACAGAAAAGAGGAATACTAGAGGGGAATAGGAGCTAATTAAAACTAAGATCAAAGCCTCCCTTTAAGTGTTTTTCCTCGACACATCCGGGAAAACTAAAACACTGCTCTTATTTTTTTCTGCCACCTCAGATGTTTCATTTTAGGGCAAAAAAAGACAAATACAGCAAACTTTCTTTGAGTACATATTGTTAACTAATTGTTGCACTCTTCAGTATGCTAACATTACCTGATAACAAAAACCGAAGGTTTCCAGTCCTGGTTTGAGGAATGAGATAATCAGCAATCATCAATAACCTTCTGCAGCATGCCTGGAATCTCTTTACAGCCAAGATCGCTTCAAATGCTGATGTAATATCTCTTCATAAAGAATCTTGTCCTAATCCAGCAGCAAGCAATTAAGAACTGAACTCTCCTCTGCATTAACATTTCAATTAATTTCCACTGTCACTAATCATGTGTGAGTATGTGTGTCTGGAGCCTTGGGTACTGGTAGATTCCCCTGTAGCTCTACAAGGATTACACCCCTAATCTACACTGTCACTCTGAAAGAGCCCATAGACACACACAGCACTGAGGGGTGTGGGACCTGTCAGGTCTCATTATTGCAGACGGTATAGCTTCACATGTGCACGCACAGATGTGCATATATTCACAGAAATCTCATCCGCAATGAATTTTGACACTCTTTGCATAATGTGTGTATGGGTATTGTAAGACTACGAAGTCCTCAGAGAGTTTACGTCTCACCAGGAACCTTTGGTTTCAGACCTAGATTTGTGGCCTTGTTCGTTTGTCTTCATAACAGTATATGTGAGTACAGTGTACAATATATCATCAGACATCCAGTATGCAATAGCAAAAATTATCTAGTAAATTATTGTTGTCTTAATCTCTCAGAGACTTTTTCTATGGGCACTTTTGCTTTAAAAACCTAAATCTAGCAGTGAAATCTGAAAAAGTAAAATTTCTGAAGATAAAGTCTACATGCTGTGTGTACTTAAAGTAAGTGTAATAAGGTTGATAATGATTAAGTCACATTTGCTTGACAAGGCTATGTAGTTTAAATGACAGAAGTAATCTCAACATTCTTTACTGAAAACAGGCCCAACTAAATCCAAATTATTAGTTCAGTTTATTCTAAATTCTTAGTTTCAGTAGAGCCAATTCAAGGAACATATATTTAGTTTAAATTATTTAAGGGAAATTTAGAGTGTTTAAGAATTATGAAATTCTAAATATCAAGATTTTGTCTGATTAATAGCTAATGTGATCTAAGAATTAGAAGCAATAAATCATTCCTATGATTTGATTAGACCATTTTTAAATATACATCGAACAACAGATGGTTAAATGATCCAATTGTCCTGTTAAATTATGGTATTTTTGAGGATTGTATTAATAAATTTATTTCACACTCAACACTTTGATTTTACTCCAGCATCATCACCAATATTATTTACAGCCCTGCAGCTGTTGATCCTGGGTTTTCTAGTTGACCCAGGAACATTTTCCTTCTACTTCTCCTTCATAGCCTGATTGCTCCTTTAATAGCCACAACAAACAAATGGCATATTTTAGAAAACGTTATCCATGTTGACAGATATGAAACCTCCACAAACCTCTAAAGTAGAATCCCAAGAATTCCTCACTGACATAAAATTTTGTTTCATCAATAAACCGCATTTTTTCATTCCCTTCTAATTGAAATCCAAACAATTGTTCTATAATCAGTCAACGTAAATTATGTATGTCATGTAAAGTTACTTATGACATTTGCAACTTAGTGTTGTAACCAGATCAAGCTTTTGCCAATACCTTGAGAATATATCTAGCACTATTACGTTACAGATTTGTAAAGGTCACAATGAAGCTGTGATGCAGTTTGGTAAAACTGGAAGTGACATTATTACCTGGTTCACTCAGGTTTGTAAGTGATTGAGTTGTGCTGTGATGTGACACTGTATTGAGTTAGAAGAGGACAGGTCACACCGTCCCTTCCTCACTGATCAGCATCACCCACTCTTAAAACTGGCCTCACACCATGATCAATGACCTTAATTTACATATATTTGAATACTAACATGTGGAACTTAGGTCAGATCTGGCCAGCACAGAGAAATTAAGCTGTGTATTAACAAATTACTACATCAATACAATCACAAATTGTTTGTAAATAGAAAGAGAAGGAAATGCCTCAGACATTAGGTCAGAGGGTAAAATTCTGTGAAAAATGTAGTAGTTGATTAAAAAATACAAGGAAAGAAGATTTCTTAGATAATTATGATCTTCATTTTAACACATACCTGCTTTGTTTATTGAAATACTCCAACCAGTAAGTTATAGCATTATAGTTTAAGTTAAAATAAAAAATTTTGACAACCCAGATCTAAATATATATACACATACATAACTTTATCAATTTAAAATGAAATATAAATTAATAATAATTTGTCATGTCTTGGTTTTGCTTGACAATTTACCTTTAACTTTATTTTCTGCTACATATGTGTGCATTTTGAAAAACCTTGATTGAAATTAAAGAAATTAATAAATTGAACAGGAAATTAGATTTCTTTTTCTATTTAGCCCGAGATCCAACATTATTTTAAAATATGAAAAAAACATTTAGATAGGAAGGATCATCTTAAAGCCATTCTCTTTGACTTAAAGTGATACACTGAGTAAAAAAAGTGGATAAACCATATATATAAAATAAAATTCACTCAAAAAAAAAACTCAGACATCTTTTCCACAGACGGTCACATTTTAAAAAAGAGTGCACTTCTTATGAAGGCATGCCTGCTGAAAGACTGAATAACCATTTTTTGGGTCTAAATGTTTTTGGGTAAGGTCACAATTTTCTTCTAATATATATCAGCAGGTTAGGACTCTAAGTTTGAGCATGATGATCTCAACCTAACACCATTATTACAGCATATCCTTGGCTGTTACAAACACTCTCACATACACACAAACGACTTAAAATTCTGGGTTGTTTACAGATAACGATGTAGGTAGCATCATTGGACAATTTATGATTAAATAAGCACAGGCCAGGGAAACAGAATACTCCCTTGCCACCCAGGTGATGGGAGATTAGTTATGTGACTGGCAGCCATCAAGTGCCACTCTGGAAACACACACACACGCACGCACGCACACTCACACTTGCAGGTGTCAGCAGGACAAACTCTGTTGACAGGTCAGGCCACAGGTCTGAGTGCTCCATTGCCTGTTCTTTTCTGTATCACCACCTGCCTGTCTGCAGGCCCAGTATCAACCACATTACCAAATCTCGAAGGCTGGCTGTAAATGCTGCTGGAGACTTGCCTGCACACCATTTCTGCACTTGCCCCCGACAAACAGAAGGGCAGACAGGTAGAGACGCTGAATGGCAATTGGATAGATCCATGCCCCCAAGCACAACTGCAGTCAGTCTGATTAGACCTACTCATTGCTACTTACACACACACACACATATAAGCTTGCACACGCATAGACACAGAATGGAAGATACCCTAAATTGACCTGGCATAATTTTGCTCAGCAACCATCATGTCACTTGTTATGGCTTAGCTAAAAATTTCCAATTCCAACATACAGTAAACTTACAAATTCAGTAAAAGTTTCACATTTCCTAAACTTGGAACCTGCAAGACAAATGGAGAAAGAAATTCCATTACCACAAATCTGACCTTGATCAGACAGAACATCACTAATGATTTTGTTTGTTTGTTTCTTTTACATCTGTTTTATCATTTGAATTATTTATCAAAAATTGAATCCAGTTTAAATGGATTCAATTTATGCACCAAGAAAACATAGAAAGCTTCCCATGTTTCAGTGGATTCCTAGGGTTTTATGAAGAGATGTAGGCAAGGTTTAGTCAATAATGTTAGCACATTTTTTTATAAGTAGGGTTTTTGTCAAACTATTCCAACCTGGCATCATGCCATTAAAAATCAGTCTTATGGTAAATTCTCCCTGCAGAGTCTTGAGGTGCATAAAGCTTCCTCACAACACAGCATCATTGTGACTATTTTGAACTTCTTTGGGATTATAGTGGTTTATTATTTAGGCTTGCATGGTTGAATAGAGCTCACAGCCTGGGAGAAGTGCAATCTTTTCCACCTGACACTTGTAGCCACGTTGTTTGGAGACCTGTGGTAGTTTTGAGTTCATAGGATTGGAGTTGAGATGCAAAATATTTTTGCGACACTCTCAAAGACAAGCCCTATAACTTTACAGTATTGCTATGTTGATGGTATTCAGTATTTTACTGCTTTTAAATCTCAGGGTCTTTCCAAGGTTTCAGAACTGAAGAATTTTCTGAATTGCAAAAGAACTCCTGGTTGTTCTTTACTTTCCTCCAGATGAAACTGACCTTTGTATTTATGCACCAGATTACCTTCATTCCCGAGATTCCTGGAAATATGAGTTTGTTTTTTACACATTGTCAAGGAATACTGGCAAACTGATAGCTATCTTTTCCAAAACATATTTATGACAAAGATCATTTTTATCTGCCTCGGTAAAGTATTGTACACTCTCAACTTGTTATAAATACAGCTTAGCGTTTTTGACAAGATACTCAAGTGCTTTTGCAGTTGTAGTCTCTAAACTTTGGCAGCTGAAGAGACATCTATATGGATGGCCAGTCACTAGCATTGTCACTTATCCGATTTTATATGTTTTCAATTTGGCCTTGGTTAAGCAAAAAAAGAGGAAGTTTTTTTCTGATATGTGTGAGCACATGTTATTTTAGTTCAATTTGATGTATGTTATCTTTGAGTACTGTTATTTTACTGTGCAGGACCTTGTAATTTTTATCTTAAATGGTGCCGTATGAAAAAATTCACTTACTTGCACCTGCACCCTGCAGTTCAAACTGATATCTCATTCCCTGTTTAATGATAAGCTACCGCAAACTCATTATTTCAGAATGTCCATTTTAAATTTAGCTCCTCTGGAGAACAGTGAAAGGTCAATTTTGAACTATTTCCGAAGGTTTTGTGATGAAATTTTTCACTAGCCATATTAATAGATGTTTAAGAGCATCATTGAACATCTTATGTCAAACATCTTCTGGAGCAAAATATTTCTGCCCAAGCCTATTTCAAAGTTTAAAATAAGCTCGCACACATTAAGAGAGAACTTCCTCTTTCTCTGTGGTTACATTCCCATGATAGCTTGCACAAACCCCTGAGGCAAAGCTTTATCCCCGAGCTAACATGCAGGAAAGCCTCTGAGTACCCCAATGATCAAAGTCGCCCATTTGTTTGAACACACTGAGACAGAGTCATTAGAAATGCATATTACACGACAGCTATTGCATATTAACGCAGTCTGGCAGCCAATTAATCATTAGCTCATCAATATCTCATTTGCATGAAATTATTCTCTTTTAAGAGCTTGTGTCTGAGGTGACGGGGTGAGCTCATCGATAATGCTAATGTCCCTGTGGGCCTGGGAGAGGAAGGAGGAAGGTGGGAGAGAGGAGAGTTTGAGTGGGATAGACCTTGTTCAAGTATTTGACTCCCACAATACCATATGAAGGGAATTAGCATGTACATCACTGAGACAGGTTTTATGTCAGTGAGTTTAGGGGGAGTTGCCTCGGATGTTCTTTTATGAAATAAATGTGCTCAACCCTAACAGAGACAGGAAGACAGGCTCCTGCCTTGGCCAGAAAGAGGGGAGTGTCTCAAGGTCGCCTAAGGCTCAGGGCTCTTATAGATTGGAGCTATGCTGTGTATGTGCACTGACCACACCTTGGTGTGTGTCAATGTGTGTTGTAGGGCTGGTAGATGGAAATGGCAGCACTGGGAGTGATTCTGTCACCCTTCCCTAAAGAGGAAGGTGAGATGTGCCATGCTTGTTATCCATCAAGACATTGATTTCTGGGACAGAACGAGGGTAGAGGTGGAAATACAACAAGAAAAGACATCAGAATTACTTGTTAGCCAATTTGAATGTTAACAAAGAAGACAGCAATTCAAATGTGAAACAAGTTTTGGAAGTACAGTTTTGTTTATGATAATTTAAACAATCTCTTGAAAGTTAATTCCAAAATAAGAATTAAACATCAAGTTTATTTTTTTAACAAATACGTAGAAGTAAGTAAAAACTAAATATTCTCATATTTCAACTGGCAAATACAGCTTTGACTTGACATTTGACTGGAGATTCCTAGAGACTATAAGAAAAAACGTAATAGTCATTTTACTCTAAAATACAAGATTTTGGGAGTACATATTTACATCAGAGAGCTTGTTGAATAGAATTATTTTCTTTATTTCCATAAATGATGGTCCAATTTTTCCTCTGCTAAAGTAAATAACCTAAGAATAATAAGAAATAGCATTTGGAAATTTCATACACATGCAGACTTCTAGTTCTCTTCAGTGGTTTGAGCCCTCTTCTCACTAAGATTGCACTGTGACATTAATAATCAGCCAGAAGGTGGATGATCTCTGCAGGGCTTAGGAGAGCTCTTCTCGTTTGCATCAACAACTCTCCGCATTATGTTTGTTGAAGCATGAGAGTTCCCTAATCTTTGCACATATATAAAACCTCCATGATAAGATTGTGATGGTTCCTGATTGTGGTGGCAGCCTAAAGTGGAGAAGTTCTGGTAGCTTAGCCATGTAACTTGGCAAAAAAGGAAATCAAAACGGTCATGCTAGAACTAAAGAGGGTTCAGGACCGATGCGATCCAGGTTGTCCTTGGATCGCACCGGTCTCTTTAACAATGGAATCAGAAAAAAATTTTGTATCAAACCTCACCAATCTATGCTGAACACAGTTGTAATAGCCATTCAAAAACTGTCTTTTGTTTATCTAAATGTGATTACTTCGTCATTTTCGTTGACAATATTACAATACCCGATTGTTAAAGCTCAAGGTGTCTGTCAACTTATAACAGTATAACAATTGGTCCAAACTACTTCACAAAAATTAAAAAATAAATAAATGAAAACATTCTGAACTTTAATATGCATGTTTTAATGTAATAGTTGATAATGCATATAAAGCTATTATTACAGACTGCACTAGTGAAATAACTTGTACAAAAATGCAAATTAAGTTAATGAAAGCGAGCTTTAAATAACACTTGGTAAACCCTAAATTGTTATCATAACTCCTTATCTGAACCACACCAGTACTCTTATTCAGCCTGGTGTTTCTCTCCGCAGTCCTTTTCCCTCTTTGGCTACGAGAGGTTATACAGATACTCTTAGCTGATTACCAAACATGAAAAGGGTCTCCTAAGTTCAAGACTTCTCATTGATTTCCAACCACCTTCTCTTTCTTTCAGCTCCCTATCTGTCTCATCTCCTCTCATTGCCAGTCCTCCCTGCCCTCTTTCATGCCTTTGCCTTGTCTACCTGCAACAGAAACGGTCCAAGTTACCCATGTTAAGTGCGATCGACATAAACTGCTGACAGTTGTGGCCATCGGGCATGTGTGTTTATTGTGAATCCCTCTATGTGTCTTTCTAGTCGAATATTTGTGTTTAAGGATACACTTGAGGCCTAATTAGAACTGTTATCGCAGGAAGGGGAGTGGTATAATGGCACGTAATGAAAAACGCCAAATTTCATGTCCAATAAAAGGAAAATTGATTAATGAAAAGCACTTTGAGATAGAAGAGGTAAAGTGTTGCTGGATATAAAAGATGATGTATTAATTCTCAGCTGTTACAGATGGTTCAAGCCTCCTGACAACTGCTATTCTGTCGAGACTCTGTTAGCATGCATAATTATGCTAATTAAGACCTAATTAAGCACTAATTCTGTGGAGAGTCTCTTTCTTTGGTTGTAATTTAACACAACTCAGCATTTAACACTTCTTAAAGAATTTTACACCTCCTGTGATTCATTTGTACTACTTGTTTCATTTTTTCATGTGTTGTAGACTCATGTAGGCCTCTGCTCTGGTCTAACAATGATGTAAAAACAGATAATGGTTGGGGAAGAAAAGGGCCTGAAGCAAAAGAAAAAGAGAGAGAGAGAGAGAGAATTAAGAAAAGTAGTATGGACATACACATTGTTACAAATAATACAGCTTTGTTGGATGCTGAAGGTTGCAAAAACTTTGACACAGACAATCATGAAAAAGTTGCAATGCAGAAAATAATAAATAACAACGGATCGGTGGTATTAAAATACACTTTTTTAATCTTTGTAAATGGCTACAATGTGCAGTGGTTCCACACACCAGATGTGATTTTACAATCTAATTGCAGAAAGTCGCTTGTCTTTGTGCAATTAGATCTCAGGCAGAGCGTCGGGACATTGTTATTTTGAGTGACAGACAGATCAGAAGCTGTTACAGTACATTGCGTCAGAGAGAATTGAAAACTGAGTGACAGCGATCCTGCGCGTGCTCACCACTGACGCTGGGTATATACAAACAGTGATTCACTTCGTCATTAAAACAAAGCCTTTACAAACCTGACATGACATCTGTCACCTTAGCCATCATCAGAGGTCAGGACTCTTGACCTCTCCTTGTCATAGCGCATGTTGGGGTTGGATGTAACAAAGCTCGTTGATTGGCTGAGGCACCCAAGAGCAGAAGCTGTTTTATAATGCTGCTCTGTGTATATTCTATTAGACAGTTAGACCTTTTCTCAGTTTCTGCAAATTGGATGGTGAGGTTTTCCTTCCAGAGGAAGCCTAAAATGTGACAGTCTGCATGGTCTGCACTTTTTGCTGGCTCTGTCTTATTGAACATCACAAAGAAACATTACAAATGACTTACTGTTTCACATCGGTTTATTACAGAGCACTGCAAAAATTATTCATAACTCTTACATTTGGTCTTGTTACAATCACAACCACAATGTACTGCAATGGGATTTTTTGGTGACAGACTAACATAAAATATCTGATAATGATCAGAAATGGGCGTTTAAATTCAACCCCATCGTTTCAATATCTTGCAGAGCTTTTTGTACCTTTTACTCCTGTTAGAGCTCCGTATATTTACATTCTTTGTACAACTGATAATTTCGTCCATTCCTCATCTCAAATAGTTTGCAGTCAGATTGGACGACAGCGTCTGTGAACAGCAAATTTAAAGTATTGTAAAAAAATTCTCAGATTTAGATCACAACTTTGGTTGAATCATTCTATTACATGAAGCCATGTAATAGACTTTGATATGGTTCATTGTTTAGATCATTTCACGCTGTGTCAAAACATTTAATCTTGGTTTGAAGGAAAAACTCCTTCTTCCACATTTTTGACGGTCCTATATGGTTTCTTGCAAACTGGAAAAAACTTTGGCCTTTGGCAGAGTTGTGGTTCGCACCAACACTAGTTCTCATGTCGACAGATTCTCTAATCTGATCTATGGATCTCTGCTCTTACCACGAGACTCCAAGTTGCTTCTGGGATGAATATTCTCTTTGCATGTTAGTTTATGTGTACAGCTGTGACTTGGTTAGTTTGTGGTTCGATCATACTGTCTCCGTTTTCAGGTGATGGATTCAATTTTATTCAGAGCTATCAAAGTAAAGGGGACTGAATGGAAATGCACACACACAAAAACAAGCAATTTTTCATGTCCCTTCACTTTATGCACTGCTGTGTGACGGTTTTGAATGTAAAACGTCGATGAAATACAAGTTTACATATTAATAAAGGTTAAATAGTGTTATATTTCCAAAGCTTCACACACTTTTCTTTTTTTACACCTTTTTTGAAAACTAAAGTCCACAAACAATAGAAAAGCTTCTAAAGAAAGCAAACAATCACAGTGCTGGAAGGCGGTTGACTGTGTTACCTTAAATCAACGCTAGTCTCCAGCTTCGGAACAGGGGTGTGTGCACATAATGAAGTGTGGCACTAAGTAACTCTGGAGTCCCTGCCAAAGCTTAATTAGAGATTCATCCACTGGTATATATCACTGTTACTGTGTGTCAACAGGGTGCTATGCATCAGCCGCTGGCAGAAAGGGGTTTATGGCTCAAACTGTTGGTGTGCATGTGTGTGCTTTCTACAAAGAGAGTGTGGTACAACCACATTCAAGACTATGAAATTAAGCACCAATAATTAATGAGAGGTGGGAAGTTTAGCACATGTTTCACTCAATTTTTAATTGATATCTTGTGGGAAATCTACTGAGTAGCTTTCAGTGGTGTGCTTGTCAGAGTTACACCAGAGGTTTTGATGGGAACCTATTCTTTGGTCAGGACATGTAGAGTGGTCCTGCATTTCTTGACAATGAGATTGATAGTTTAAAAATGTAAATAGTAAAACCTGATGGTTTAACATAAATAAATTTTTGCTGTTTTAAAACATCTGTCCATAAAAAGATTTCCACTATTCCTACATATATGCATATATGAAGCTATTTTGATTACAAACCCTCAAGCGCATAAAAGCTAAATTAACAAATATCCCCAGTCTACACCCCAGTCTGAGGAGATTTAAAAAGATTATGCAGTGACTGCCTGCAAATCTAGGCTCTGGAGGATTGCTATACAAAGTTTGGGTATTGTGCACATGTATGTGTGAGTTTTCTTGAGGTCTTCCTGCTTCCCTCTGTCCCCAGAGACACAATGATGCACTCTTTGGGGGATGCATTTAAGTCATTTTGTAAACTAAGATGCTGACATCTCCTGTCATTCACCTTTCAGATTGTCTATTAAGTATAAACTGTGCATTGGACATTAGTGACAACTGAAAGTAGACAATGGATCATTTTTTGAATGATTACAAAATATTTCTGCTTGTCTTCAGCAGCTTCAGGTGATGTTGTCCAGCCAGGTTCCACCTAAAAATAATAAAAAAAACAGTCTCTGACACATATGTACAAGCAAAGTATGACACTTCTCCATGTATGTGTGTGCTTCTTTGGATGCGGACTTGAGGAAAGGACCCACGAGGTTTGATTATGGACAAGTGACCACGGAGCTATAGATATTTGCTGGAAGAGGAAACAAAGAGGGTCTGGTCCAGTGACACAGTGACACAGCCCCCGGGACTTCAGCTTAGGCAGGATCTGTGATGTTGCTGAAGTAGGAGTCCAAGACGCTCATTCACACATGCACAAATGCACACACACTCAGACACCCCTACACACTCCATGATGACAAAGTACCACTGCAGACAGCCCTCACCTCACACACCACTGACGACTTGCGACTGGCACTCGGCCAGGGGCTTCGCCCCTTCAGGGAGTGCACACTTTATTCTTTAGCTAATAATTAAATTATTTTTTTTTTCAGGAGAGCATCTGTTTATTGCTATCCATTAACTTGTATACATTCCCTGTCCTTAAATGTTACACATCTGTTAGCGCAAACACCTGCACAGACATTAAAGGCAGAGTTACTTGCAGACAGCTGACAAAACAGGGTGTCAGACTCACAGTCAGAGCCACACAGCAGAGGAGGCAAATAATACAAAACACAAGAGCCACTGCACACAGAAACCACTCATACCTCACGCTCATGCAATGACAACATGTTTCTAGGTTGTTTCAGTTAACTCTGCTAATTGAAAACTCTTCTAATACAGCAGAGATTATGTTCAGACAAAGCGTCACACTCTGGTTAGAGATAATGCAGGTCAATTTGTTGGACACACCGAGGTCTACTCTAATTTCCCCTGATCATTTTGTAAATGCACTGTCCAGATGGCTGATGAGATTTAATTTCATTGTGTTAGGAAGGTTGAACTAATGTTATGTAAAGGAAGTGTGGATAACTCTGGATTAATTAAAGATCCATGGAGGAAAAATCTGGTTTAAAAGCTCTACCTGACTCATGCAGCCGATCCAGCTTGAAAGCTGTCAGGGTTTGAATTAAGCCCACTTTCCACTGATAAATGCAGTTTTTAAACTAATCAATTAAACTTTTAATCTCTTACTTTTCTTATACACTGTGCATCCATAACTAGAGGAATACAAAGTACTACTAGCTAAATGACGAGTCCAAATGTCTGCAATAGCCGCTAGGTGTCAGACACAGATTGCTTCGACAACAGTATAGAAAAGTCATAATAACATTTTTTCTTGCAACTGACTGATTCACAATTCAAGCAATAAATATTCAATAATCTATTTTTTTTAAACTTTGACAGCATGCTCTTTTCATTCTGTTTAGTTTTGGATTAAAGGAGAGTTAAAATGTAAGAAGCAGCCATTTTTACGAAACTCTTTCCAGCTTTATTAATTGTAAAAACATCACAGTCTTTGAAGTGATGTTTTTACAGAATATGAAGGTACACAATCTTGATGAGAATTTTTGTGCTTAAAAAGTTGATTGTAAAGTAAATTGACCATGGTAACATTTTATTTAATACATGAAACACATGTTTATTTACTAATTGTGGTTTGTCTAAGACTTAATTTTCAGTTTTCTCCTTTAATTTGGAAAATGAAAAAATCAGAAAATGAAGTCCATCTGATAGAAAGAATCAAGCAGGACTTTAGCAAAAATTTTGAATTTAAAGCAAATGAAAACAGAGACTGATTTCATTTATTTTCTTCAAAAATCCTTTCTTAAAATGTGAATGTTTTTCAAATTGTTTTGAGGACAATTAGTGTAAAGCCCTCAAGATATCAAATGTCTATTTTAGATCAGGCAGTCCTTGTCTTTATAGACCCATGAAACATCTGTTGAAATGTGACTTCTGCCCTTTCCAAATGTTTAAAATGTGTCACCTATTTGATAAAATCTAGATGGCTTTCATTGACAACTAGACCTTATGTGGACGTCTTTCTATCCATCATTCTTCAACCACATTGTGACATTACGGTGAGACGCGATCTTGTCTTCTCAGCGATATTCAGAGTTATCAGTTATCATTTATCAGGAGTTATCAGAGTTGTCAGTCTCGGTCAATCCATAAATTAAGTTTTAAAAAAAATTGATAACATAAAAACAAAAACAATTAAATCTGAACAAAAACAATAATCATCTGTCTTGCATTTTATATGAGTGAACTACTTGCTAGCGCATCTATAGATTATGGTGAAATAAACAAAAACAATGACACTCAATCACACACATATTTAATTAAATAGAAAAAAAAAACTATACGACAACGCTGTGCCTTAGAGATACTTTAGGGTTTAATTTAATCCAGGTATATTTATAGAAAAAACTTGCACAATAGGAAAATAATGTTAAATTACATTTAATACACAATAAGCTAAAAGTAAACAGAATTAAATTAAATTCTAAAAACACTTTTTGTTTTTCCTGGTTCTGCTAAACAAATACTTTAGTGGGCTGCCAATAAATATTTTGTGAACCATCTGAAAGGCTTATTTTTCCCAGGAGTGCCTAACTACATAAAACACGGAGCTGAGGAGATGGAAATGAGACAAAGGGAAACAGAGATGACATTTTAAACTGCGGACATTTGGAGAGGGACCTGTCATTTTAGATGCTCACTGTATTGCTTTGTACAGCAACTGTGAACTGCTGAAGTGCATTTCTCTTCTGACATTCCACAATATGAGAAGAGCCCAGATAATTCCAAAGTCATCCCAAGTTTACCAAAGCAGGTTGTTTCTCCCCTAAAAAGTCACAGTCTATGTTACTCAATGTGATCCCCACTCAGCATTTCAGGGAGTTTTCTGTCAGACTTGCAAAATAAACAGGTCTTTCTAATGCCCTCGTTCTTCCTCCCTCCCCTCATGCTCTCCGTCTCCCACTACCCCCCTTGTCAAAGTTGCTCATTCGCAGGTTGATGGGAGGCATCAGAAGGGATGAGTAAGAAGCATTTGAGACAACTGTGTGAGGGACATGGCTTGATATCGCTGGAGAGCGATGTCTCTCTGAGAATCTTTCTCTGGTCACATGAGCAACCGGGAGACAACAGATGATGAAGAAGAAAGGATACACAGAGCAAATACCCAGGGGCAGGATAGCCACGTGGAAGGGTTACTGTGGAGCAAGAGCCCCACAGGGTCAGAGAGGTCACTGGGCCGCGCGTGAGATAGCTCTTCAGCTCGTGTAACATCACGTAAGCTGAGCAATTCCTCCTCCCACCATTCCACTTTTGATTTCCTTTCTCCCGAATCATTCCCTACATGCGGCCTCTCATCATTTAGATCTGCGCTGACAGGGCCTAGCTGCATGTATACACTCTGACCGACTGCTCTTTTTGATTTTGTGTGTGCAGCTGTGTGTGTGCGTAAAGAGGGATAAAGGGGGGCTGGAGCAAATCCCTTTACCCGACCTCTGAAGGGTCTGATTTTTGTGGCAGGGCTGTCAGATCTCCATTCTCTCCACGCCACATCAACGCCAGCACTAAGTATGTAGCATCGCCTGATGAGAGCCACCAGTCCCCTCTGACAGGTGCCCGCCATGACAGGGAATATGTTCCCCCAAAGAGCAAGCTGGTAGCTGCAGAGTGACAGATGCATACAGTGGAAGATGGTCAGTTCACTACAGGGAATTTTTTTTCTGTAGCATTAAATTAAACAAAGTATTGAGACTTTTGGTTTTCTCTGAATGATTATAATTTAATAGAATTCTAGCTTAATGTACTTGTACTTTTAGATTTGACTGAATATTGGTCAGGAATAATTTTTTAAACATTCCTCATTTAATTTTATTTCCATGATATGTGAGACCTTTTATACCGATTATTAAATGCAGATTTATTTAATTTTAACACCAGAACTTTAGAATTTAGGCACTGCACAAAACCTGGAACATGCCATCTCCACGGTGACATTTTGTAGAGGCAGTGTCATGCTGTGGGGATGCAGCAACATCACACAGAGACAGGGAAGCTGATTGGAGCTGATATGAAAGGCGAGATGAGTTCACTTCAGGGCAATCCTGAAGGAAAACTCTTAAGATGGGGCTGGAGGATCCAGTAGGAAAAAAAATCCTAAACTCACAGCCAGTGATGCAATGAAGTGGTTCAGATCAAATCATATTTAAATGTGCGAATTTCCTGGTGAATTTCTAACGCCAGCTGATATTCTGTGGCAAGAATTGAAAGTTGTTGTTCCATCTAATCGGACCGAACTTGAATCATTTAGAAAAATTGACAAAATATGTTAGTCTCAAAGCTGAAACATGCCACAAAAGACTTTCAGTTTTAACTGCAGCAAAATTAAATGCAAACCACACTTTTCATATTTACATTTCAAAACACTTATAAAACAATGTTTCTTTTTTTTTTCTTTCATGTCACAGCTACGGTCTAAAAAAATATATATAATCGTCGAAAAAGCATTTTGAACATAATTACATGAGAAATTTTTGATAGAGCTGGAGATAGGATTTGACTAACACTTATGGCATGGAAACAAGAGCACTCAAGTCCAATAAAAAATTTCAATAGTACTCAGCCTTGCATCATCACCTTGAATTCATGTTTACATCTCTAAACTTTAATTATGTAAACATTTAGAATATCACTGCGTAATTACCATTCCTTTGACCCAAGTGATTATCTCTGAACAATGAATCACATCAAATATATTCAACACAAAATCCTACATGAAGTAAAACCTTTAGCACACCTTACCAAAAGCTGTAACATCAAGCAGTCGCTGCCCACTTAAATCTTTATATTCTTCATTCACTTTAGCTTACCAAACAAAGAAGTCCCCATAGGCGAGTAATGAATAATCATTAGCAAAAGGTCCACAAATTATTGATGTAAAATAAGCAATGATTCTTTTTTTTGTTTCGCAATTTATTGCCATTAACAAGTAACTTGCAATCCAATAAATGTCAGCATGGCTTTCAGTTAATTAAAGGGAAAGATATTATACAGTAATGCAGGGTGGCGTTTATATCTCGATTTCCACAGACTGCAATTTACTGCCGGGCCTTTATTTGAAGGGACCCACAAATAATGGCTATTAAGCCGTCAGCGGATGGACAGGGGATCACATTAATGAAATTAGATAAGGTGGAATGGTGATCTACACAGCCCAGACTCTGGAGACACACAAACCACACACAGACATGCAGCACACAGGCAAGACACATTAGGACTCGCGTGCCATTTTGCTCCTTTTTTTTCCATTCTCCAGACCTGCTTGGCTTGTGTTTTCATTCCTCTTCTGTCTTGCCTTCACCTTTTCTGCACTTTCCCCCCAAAAAACATCCAGCCAGAGAGCCAGTTCGGTGTTCAACATGAGAGTCTGTCAGCTCATCAGGGAAACTTTCCCCTGTTTGTCCCGAACACTGTAGGCAGCCAGTCAGTCCTTCATGCCTGCCATCAACACTGCCAAAACACACACAGACACACGTGTCCACATCTCCCCCACTAACAGGGAGGTGTCACTTGGGGAGGCAGCTGCACTCGCTGGTGTGACGGCTCCCCTCAAATCAGAGATCCTCGTCCCTGTCAACAGAAACCTGGCCCTGAGGCAACCACTGTCACACGACGTACACCCCTTGCACACACAAACACAAAGACTGATGAGGAAAGGATGAAGACAAGGTGGAAGAGGAGGTTGCTGTGTTCTATCAGGAGAACAGATTTCCACTGTATTAGGAGAGCAAGGAGTGGGAAGGCAGGGGGGCTGAGGGGTTGAGGGAAGCGGAAGAATGGGGCTTGGGGGGAGGAGTGGGATGAGGGATGTGTGTTTTAGTTAAAACAGCGGGCCTGATTTCCTTCCTGACAGAGAGGCCCAATTATTAGCTTTGACAGTTTGGGGAAATTGGCTGTGAGTGTGATGGGACAGATAGGAGCAGAACTGATAGGGGAACTGATAATTGTTCAGCAGACGATTTAGTCAGGTCGACATCCAGTTGCGGATTCAGCCCACAACGCTGAGCCTGTACAAATATAGAGTAAAGTGAAGATTTGTAATTCAGTAAGAAGAGTGCATTTTTCAACAAATTATGAAGGTGCTGCTTAACATTTCTTTCTCAGTGCCACTGTACCTATGCACTATCTATTCTCCTTGTGTGTGTGCGGGGGTGGGCGTGTGTGTGCGTGTGTGTATGGACATGACTTGGTATGTATTTGTGCTGGCAGCAAACATAAGAAGCTCTCTGTGCAATCGGACAAGATGCCGATATCTGAGTAATGTGACAGTGACTTCCTGTCGGTGTGTCAGAAAGCAGCTGAAGGCTTATCAATACTCGCTTGTACTCCCATCCTTCCCCAATGCCTCTAAAGAAGATGCACCATTGCAAGAGAAAACTTTGTTCTTTCATTTTTTTTCCCTTCAAGAAAAACAAGAGTAATCCGCAGAATGGATGAAAACTTATGTCATGGCATCTCGTGAAAAAACTGTAATTGTTCTGGTGATTGTAATATCAGTATAAAGTTTGGGAGCTGTTCTCTGTGTGACATAAAATCTAAATGGAAATCAGAAAGGTTTTGATAAAAAAAAAAAATAATTACATTTTGAAATGAATTAGCATTTTGCCACTTTTTTTCCCCCAGAATTTCAGTGAACTTTAAGGATTTTTGAAGGGCAACACTGCCCCCCTGCGGTTATTTGATGCTATTAAATTAAGACTATTTGGCACACTTTTAACTTAAAAGCAGCGATTGTTTTAGACATACTGCATTTTGTTTTGTGTGTTTTTAACAAGTCAAAGACAGAAAATAAGTTTTAGTCAAATCTATGTATAAATATTTGTGATGAATTATAATTTTGAACAGTTACATGCATCTCACTTTTTCTGCTGCACATCCACTTCCTGCTTAACATTTGTAATTGATTGGAACCAAGTCCCTCATTGGCAGATCTATTTCATTTACGAACTTGTCCACACCATTGATTGAGTTGTCTTTCATCCTAGCTTTAATTATGCAAAGATAAAAGATTTTCTCATTATTGTGTTTAATCTAATGAAGGGCCTCACACTACAGCGGGGGCAAGTTCAGAGGTCCAGACTATTGACCTTGGGTAGGCGAAGCCAGAGGAGGAATGTATTTAATTAGTCAGAGGAAACAGATCTGAGGAGAAGATCTGAAGTTGTCTGTTGGGTTTGTGGGTTAAATACATTGTCAGAGAGTTTTTATGGATCTAAACAGGTTTCAGTACTTAGACCTCTATTATTTACAGAGTGGCTTTAAAATATAATTACATCAATATACAATGACTGAACTAAATTAAAACGAAAAATCCTTATTTTATGCAATATCAACTTTAACCCAAACATGCTTTATTTTATTCTAGAAAGAAGCAAATGAAAAACCCTCCTGCAATTATACAAACATGAAAACCTATTCTATTTTTCTGCACCAAATTCCAGGTTTAGTGCATGTGTAAAATGGTTTTAAAAAAGACAAAATGTGTAAGAAATAACTTTTAATAATATCACTAATTAATAATGAATTGTTGTATTTGTATGGTGCCATTGTGATCAGTACAAATTATCTGTAAAGAGAAATTGTATAGCATTCTTTAAATCTCTTACATTTTCCAGCTTTCCAATCTAACAGACACAATTGTTTCAGGACTGAATGCTGAAGCAAAGAATGTATTTACTAGACCGGCTAAATCTAATCCTTGCAAGATTTTGAAGAATTTCTATTTAAAATTATTGTCATCCCATTAGTAACCAAATAATGCTTTTAGATCACACTTTTTCCACCAGTTTGTGGTTTTGCAATCACTTACAGACACATGTGTGTTGGTAATGCAACACTCCCTTTTGATATTAAACCATCTTGTCATCATTATTCCCCCAAACCAAAATTGCATCACTTTCTTTTTTAGCGCTGATAAACATTTTTGCCAAGAAAAGAAAAACAGACTCCTTCTGTTCAATAAATTAAAGTACAGGAACTTTAAATAATCACACCTTAATACTTTTATCATCTGTGTAAAGCTTTAGTGTTTTTAACATATTAGAGAGCAGAACAAAGAAAGATCATGTTCAAACAGAAAAACATGAACTTGATGGAAATGAAACTACAATATAATCTGAATCATTAACATAAAAGCACATAAATTAACCAAATTTTGTTTTATTTCACAATTTAGCTATGGAAGTAAATTTCTTAATCAATGTTTATCCTTTAGTTTTAATTTTTCATATAGTATTAAATCTTAATTTGTTAAATTTTAAAAGAATCCACCTGCCTTGGAAGCCTTTACACACTGATTTTATACAAGACCTTTCTGGTCAAACTGAAAATTTAAAGCAGTTTACAACCTTTTACATTCACACACCTATGGAGATCAGTAGGAAACTAGAAATTAAGTGTGTTTCCCAGGGGAACATCAACATGTGACGTGATGAAACTGGAACAGAACACATTGAGCCTCAGTCCAATCATAACAAAAAAGAAATAAAGGAAGCTCAAGAAAACATAAAAATGGTGAGTGTGGATATATAACTGAAACAATTTTGGACATGTTTTTCTTAGTTATTCTTGTTTTTACTTTGATGTCTAATCTAAAAACTTCCATGCTTTGCAATAAATTCTAATCTGTTTTTCAGAGTGCCCTTGTATTCTAAAGCATCTTTAGGTAAAAGATGAATGAATATCTATTATGGATCACTTTTTCACATCATGCATCATAATCATACGTACATGGTTTCCTACCAGACACATCTGATTTCTAATTCAAAGATAAATAGAAGCAGGACTTATTCCACTGTCACTGCATGAGTTCATCATGAGTTTTATTGGCACTTCAACTACATCATTATCACTGAGACATTTCACATCATCAGGATGAAAATATGCAAAGAAAAAAAAGTCACAATATGGCCACAGTGTTTCTGTCCATATAAAATATGTACAAGGAAAAAAAGATATTGTTTCAAATGCTTAATACCATTATCACCATTATGTCACCTTATCAGCAGCCAAAAACAGATACAAAGGAGGCAATGAAAACCCCGAGTGGAACAGCTGCTGTCTTACATCATCTGATTTAGCATATGTTTTTTTTTTTTTTAAATCATTATTAATTATAGCCCTACCATTTCTCACTCTGAGCTGAAGATGCTTCAACATAGTCCGTTATTCTCCAGCAGCTTTTGTGCACAATTGTCAATTAACTGGAAATCAAGTCAATGGATTGTCTAATTAAAGGAGGAAAAATGGAGGAAAATAATTCACAGTGGTGTAGCTTCAGTTAATTCTAATTAATAAAGAGCAAAACATCTTTTCTACACAGACCACAGAAAATATTTTGTTGCAGCTTTATGATTGTCCTTGGTTTCCTGAATATACTCAATTTCATCAACTTCATATGTTGCCTGTAAATCAGAAAAAGGTTACCAATTTTCTCGATTATTTGTCTGATCAGTCTCTTTAAGCTCAGACTGAGCTCAAATGAAATTATCAACACAGTGTAGGCTTCAGGCCTAGTCTTCACGTTCTTATCCACTTCTGTCCACTGGGTGGCACTTAGTACACAGCAGGTTCTTCTGCCGCCTCATTCATACATTGACTCAGTCAGGCCTGTCTGCCTGAAGGTCTCTGCCACCTGTTTGGAGTACTGCATCTTAGCTGACAGCGCCTCTAGAATATCATTCTGGTCCACAGCAGTGGCTGTCCGATAAATGAAGGTCCCCACTGACTCAAGGCCTCGCATTCCCAGATTAACCCCAAACCCTGGAGGAGGAATCAGAGAGATTTGAAAATATAAATTGCAGACATTAAAACAGCTGATTCATCTCAACACATATTTGGGTAAAAAAAGTGATGCTTTGGTAGAGAAATACTTAAATTTTACACAATGTGGAGGAGCAAATCTCTAATGATCAAAAATAAATGTATTTGTAATGGGCTGAAAAATAAAACACCTGTCATGGCCGAGCAAAAGTAAAAATTTTTAAAAAGTAAAACTCATAAAATAAACCATATATCTGAATTTTTAAAAATGCATTTGTTTTCAAATGACCAATTTAGCCTTCAGTTTTCATTAATCATTTATTCAGTTTCAGTTCATTTCCTTTCTTGCCTAATTCTGCCACAAATATGTTCAGACTATTGTCTTCTCTTCCCTCTTTTGTTATTTATTAAGAGCAGAAATGATGGGGAGGTACGAAACACAAGATCTGCAAAAAGGCATACAAATAAAAGTACATTTAAATAAACAAGATAAAAAACATAATCTTAAAGACGGACACGCATCTATAAATGTTAAATATATCTGGAAAATATTTTATTTATTTATAGTTTATTTGTGGATGAATAGATATTTTTGTATAAAAAAAAGAGACATAAAAGTATGAATGGAAATAATAGAGCAATTAATACAAAAGGACATCATCCAGAGAATGAATTGAAGCAAAATAGTTAATATTAATATCCTGGCTTTGTACCTGTGTCGAAGTTGAGGACGCGTGCCGCTTCACCCTCCACAATGACGGCAACGTTTTCTCCTTCTATGTAGGCGGCACTGATGCGTCTGTGTGACAACTGTATCTCAAAGAGTCGGCGGCTGCACTGCATGTGGTGAAGCGTCACATCGTTGAGACGAGGTTCAATGTCTGTCTTGTAGGCATTGAAGGATTCATGGAAAATGTTCTTCATGATCTGACCAATAAAACAAAGGCAATAATAAATATATTAAGACATATTCTTTGAAAACGTAAAAATAGTTGTATGGGGCCCTTGGCAGAATCTTAATTTCATCCCAGCACCACTAACTCGTCTTTTTTATCGATATATCTGGAGATTACTTAGAGCTGAAAACTCTTTTCAAATGTGATCCCTGACAAAAAGGTAAAAATAATGTAACATTTGAATTTAAATTTGCATGATTGAAATTACCTTTAGGAGACAGTCTGAAGTATTTATAAATGTTGTGAATTTGTTCATTAATGCATGCACTGTCCTTATGTTCAATTAATACATTTCAATAAATCTGCAAAACACACACAAATGCCAGGGAACATTTTAATTAACAATATACAAAAGGAAGTTGGGACTTCCTTTTGGAAGTCCCAAAGTTCCAAAAGTCAAAATTGCTAAATTTTGAATTCATTTAGCAACGAATTTTTAAAAAAAATGCATTGCTAGAAAAATTTAAGACAGCATCTTAAAAGTTAAAAAAATATTGTATTAGATTTATTTATTTTTATTACGTTTGTGTAGTCATTTTAGGTTTAAATATAAACTGAGAGACTTTAAAATTATAAAAGAAGACAAAAAAAAGAATCAGAGATATCCTTGTTGCATCACTGACTTTGGAAGACATATATCACATACTTTGGCATTTTCTTACCAAACTCTGATTACTTCAATGTCAAATGGTAGGTTCAGTATATTGGGTAAACATGCATCCAGCTATTACTCAGCTGAAGGAGTTAAATCATTTCTTCTCTAAGATGTTTGCCGTTTTCTTCTTGCTCCAGATCACCAGACAGACAGACGGACCTTTTGCTGTGTCATAGCTTCTAACACTTGCTGATGCTCAGGTATTAGTGTGCAGCTGGTCTGACGGTTCTCACCCTCTTCATTTTTATTTAAGAAAATTAAACGCGTCTGATGACTGTGCCTTTGAATCAGCTCAACAGCATCTGTGGGTTTTGAATGACAAGTCTCTCTTCTCTGTATTTTCTCTCTTCAACTCTGCTCTTCTTCGACCCATACTTACAAAGCCAACTGTTACCAAGTAACAGTGCATTTGAATGGCCACCCACATAGCAACAAGAGCTCCATGGTCGGTCTTGCTATGTACCTGAGTGAACTACCACTGCTCTGTGTGCTGTAGCTGCAGGCTACGCATGATCAAAGGACCTTGACTGGACAATCAAGAGGCTTTAAAAAACAAAAAAAAACAAAGAACCCCACAGTAATGTAGGTGCAACAACTCAGAACGTTCTTCTCTACTTATTCAACTATATGCTGCTCTTTTTGCTAGATGAATACACATAATAGTAACCCATGTAAACAGAATATCGAGACTCAATCACACAAGTGCATCAAAGTACATTTCTTCAAAAAAAAAAAAAAAAAATGAGAATGAATCTTAAATACCGTACTATGTCTTCACAACAGCATACAGAAACAAAAGTCTTACCGAGGAGTTTGCAGTCTGTCTGAGGTAGCGAACCATTTTGGTGTCAGAAGTGGGACAGGCGAGGGCCATGTAGCGATTTCTGAAGGTGCCATAGATCTTCAGGTGGAAGCCAGACTTGGCTGTCGGGTTTTTGTGCTCTCGGAGAGCCTCCACGCCATAAGCAGACAGGTCAAAATAGAGGTTGTGAGCACGTATCTCAGGTGTGGGCACCTACAGGTAGTAAAACGGGTAATTAATTCATCTTATTCATATCAATTCAAGACCATAAACTGCAGTCCCAGCAAGACAAACGCATTTGAAATTACCTCTGTCTGCAGGCCTGCTGTCACTTCAGAAGAGATTAAAAATAGCTCACTTTTTATTCAGCAGTTCAACCTTGTAGCTACTCATTTTCCCTCAAGAGAAAATTGATCAATTTTCTTTTCAGTGACATAAAACAGCAGAGAGGCATAAAGCAGCTTTTAGAGCAGGCGCTGGAGATAGAGAGGAAGGGGAGTGAGAACTGGGTGGCAATGGGGGAATGGACAGTAAGGAGGACCAGGTCATATCCTGGGAGGACAATTCAATCACTACAGGAAGCAGCCCGAGAGAACAGTGGCCAATAAAAGGCAGCCACACAGCCAGTAAGGCGGACGTGATATGAATGGTTATGGTTACATAAAAACAACAAGAGACACTTGCTTGTATTTGCGTGTTAGTCACATTTTAGCCTGGAGCGTTTGACCTGAACCTGTTTATTTCTTCAATGAAAATAATCCTACTCTTCTGTTGTCACTGTGGATGATCTATTATTAAGTGAAATATAATTTGAACAATTAGCTTTCACTGACATCAGTCATCTGATGACTCAGACGATTAAACTCTTGTTGAACTCCTAATTGTTATTCTTTTTCTTCCACTTTAACATAGATAATGTTTGGTTGTTGGATTACCTTCACAAAACTTCCACATTACTTGCTTCATATTTATAACTCGCCCAGGTCTTAAGAGACAGGGTCATTTAGATCCCACACTTTTTACTGTCTGCGTGGACCTTGTGTGCGCTTTTACAGGCAGTTGTTTTGTGTGTGTGATTGTGGATTTTTTTTTAAGAGCAAGTCACCCAAATCTTGTCATTACTGGCAATGAACTAAAGTTTTTCTCTATTTTTTCCAAACTGACCCAAAAGAATGTTTGTTGTTTTCATTAACATTCTGTGGGGGTGGGGGAGCGGAGAAGTTTAGGCAATTTCCTGCTTATGTCGTGTTTTTTATTACTTTTATTTCAAAGATAATCCTTATGTTTTCATAGTTTCCGATGCTTTACTTTGGTTGGAACATTTAACCAATTTGTAAGCACTGGCATATCTACAAAATTTATTTAGCAGCATTGAGCCACTGTTTCCACAACAGGCCAGTTCAAGCTCCCACTTGATATTGGAAAAGTTGAAATCAGCGGATGGATAAACTGATGGATGTCTATGAAAAACAAAAACCAGAGTGTAGCTGCTGACCTGTCTCTGGTCTGATCTTTCTATGGTAGCATTAGCTCCATAGGCGTGGCAGGACTCCACAATGTAGTCAGAGCTGATTCCTAAAACAGAGCAGGAGTCTCCGCACGATCCATCAGCCACCACGATGACTCGAGGCCAGTTATTGTGCGGAATCCGCTGCAGGTATTCTTCAGTAAACTAAAACAGAGAAAGGAAGAATATAATACAAGTGCATCTGTCTCAAAGATTTCTTCAGATTTGGCTTTTTTTTTTTTTTTTGGTCAAATTTGCATGTCTTATATCAAACAAATTTTAACATCAGAAAAAATGAGTTAAAGATAAGATTTGAAAAAAAAAACATCAATTAAGAATCTGTTTATCCTGTAAAATTTGAAGTAAAACAAACATGATTTCAGAAAATAAATAAATAAAACAAACCTACAGTGGAGAACAATGAAACCAGAAAACAATATATACACAGAACAGGAGGTAGACAATGACAGTCGCTGCAGGTGAGGCAAATAGGAAATGAGTTACACCTGCAGTTAGCAGGCTGAAGGGGAGGAGAAAGGGAGACGAGAAAGGTGGCACTGAAGCAAAAGGGAAATCCTGAGATCACTATAAACAGAAAGGAAACAAACAAAACCCAAAATGGATAAATAGCAGAAGATGAGAATAAATTAATAAGGCAAGTTCTTGGCAAGTAACAACAAAGAAATTATTAAAATAGAAACCCAAACGAAACCCGAAACCCAAACAACCTAGAACAATGTGGCTGAGTCAAAGCAATCCTAGTAGAAAAGGTATCTGACAATTTTCCACATTGATATACAAAGACAATTTATTAAATTACAATTAAATAAATTGTCTTTTACATTCACTCAGTTCATCTTAATGTAGTAATGGACTTGTTTTTTTTATATACATAAAACATTGTAGTGTAGCAAAAAAAAAAAAAAAAAGCAAAAACAAGGATTTTGTAAATAATGTTTTCACAGCATTGTAAGAGGAAAGTGAAGGTTTTTCCAGACACAAACCAATTAGATGATAGAAAAAACCTACTAATTCCAAGATGCTAGATAATATTACCCATTTATGGGAACAAACAATTAGGTCACATTGAAAAATTCTAGTTAAATAAACTGTAGCATGTTAAAATTACACACATAAATCAATATTTTACTTACTGAAAATGTACTTCACTTTTCTATGTATTATAGGTGATATTTATACTGTGTCTGGTGGTTTGTTTACATTTCCTCCCCCTTAGCTTGTCTAACGGATATGACTTTGCTTGTTGTGCTATCTGTTCATCTGCAGGAGGAAGCAAGTGGATTTTAATTTAATATATCAGTGAAAGCTATTTATATGAGACATACTGGTTGAGCTTGTCCTAAAAACGGAACATTCTTTGAACTGAGAGATTTATTAATTTTCTCTGGTGAATGTTTGCAACCTCTCACCAGCTTCTTGCCTGTGTTAAGGAGGAAATAGAGGCAGCCAAATCAAGTTGGAGGACAGCCAGCCAGGCTGGGAGAGAGAATAAAAAGGTTGTGGAGGGACTTTAATAGCCTACATCCAAAGAGATCTATGTCTAATCTATTTAGACCACATTGAACAGGTAATTTAAAAGACCCCCGCCCCCAACATATTCTCAGACCTTTGAAGCATTGGCTGGGAGGGTAAAAGTATCTGTCATTAAGCCCACTGTCTTGTCTAATCAAGACGAAATGGCCGGGTTGGCAGTAGCTCTGAAAGAAGCCGCAGATTGCTGTGACCGAAACCCCTGCTGACCTTGTCCTCCATCTTCCAAAGGTCACTGAGTCACAAGGAAGGGATGAGAGCAAACGCTGAAATAAAAAGGAAAATCTACAGGCCAAAGCCAGAGAGAAAACTAAGATTCAGCATGATTACGTTTTTTTTTTTTTCTTTTTTTCTTTTTGGGACACATTCAAAGTTAAAAAGGGCAATAAAATAAGACAGGTAGTAAATGTCAAGTTAAAATAAGGTGTACTCGAAACATGTACAGTGGAAGATTCAAAATTTACTATGCAAGTACAATGCCTTCAAAAGTATTTGTACTCCTTTGACCTTTTCACATTGTGTAAGGTTGCAACCACAAACGTCAGTGTTTTTTGGGATACTTCATATGAGAATGGAGGGGATGATGTATTCAGAATGATGTGCAGAAACAGTTCTCCAGGAAGCACAGAGGTTTAGATGTACCAAATTCTTTTCTATTTTAGACTGATCTGGCCAGACCCTTTTTTCCACATATCTATATTTTACACGACTTGTGACAAATTTTCAATGAGACATCTGGGTTTAAACAATGACTTTATTCTTACCACCATTTCATAAAGGCTCAATTTCGTGGAGAGCACAGTTAATAGCTGTCCTGTCAATTCTTCCAACCTCCTGCATTTCTCTACAGCTGCTCCAGCTGCACCATGTCTTACAGCGTTTATTGTCCTAATTATACTTTATGAAATGTTCAGAACGTGGTATAATGTTCTAGATCATGGTAGCCTGTGCGTTCCTTGGTTTTTCATGATGGTGTTTTTTCCCCGTTTCTCTAACAAACACTTAAGACCTTCACAGAACATTGGACTTTATACTGAGATTACTGCGTGAATCACACACAGGCAACTATTTAGATAACTTGAGATGTATTAGAGTAAATAGGGATGAACAGAAAGAAAGGCCACACATTTTTGTTTTGTATTTGTAAATAACTGAAAATCATTAATCCCTTTCCTTCCACTTTGCAATTAAGCTCTGTTTGTACGTGACATAAAATCCCAATAAAAATACTCTAAAGTTGTTGTAAGCTTTCTTGTGAAAAATTTAGGGGTCTAATTACTGTTTTAACCATTGTAACAAGTGAAGGTTATTTTAAGGCAGGCCAAAAATAGTCGCTGCACTCATAATAATTGTTGCCCACTCTGAGCAATGACAGCTTCTCTAACAGTTTTTATCTCAGTTGGCTACCTGAGCTGCAGCTCTAAGTGTCTTGTTATTTCATCATTATACTGTATTGAAAGCTGAAGCAGAGCTGGAAAATGCCGTAATTTCAGCAGCCAGAACACACTGAGCAATTTGATTTGGATGCACGAGAAAATAATCTTCTGTTGGAAAATAAATCCTTTGGAATCAAAATAGGATTACATTCAAAATACACTTACTTGATGCTGTAAAGTGTCAGGGTGGAGACTTGTTTAAGCTAATTCTGTCATTTGCTTTTCACTGACCTACTAAATGTTGAAAAGGGTTGTTTTTAGGTCAGTTTATATAACATGTGATTTCAGCTGAGTGGATTCTTTCAGTTTAGGATTACAGTGGAGTGCAAGAAAGAGATTTGCTCAGGGCCTGGTTTTTTCGGTGTGAATTTGAGAAACTGATCAATAGGAAGACAAAGTTTACGATGACAACTTACAAGCAACTAAACAGAAGTTTTTGGAGAAGAAAACATGTCAGAGTTATAGAGGGATTTAAGTCGATATCAGCCTTGTTCTGCCTGTATCAAGAGCCTGAGGACGCTGCTTCCACTGAGAGCCCTTATGGAGGTAGAATCACTTAAGTTTTGTTACTGACAAAGTATAAACCACAATTGACTTAGTGTATATTTCCAGGAGGTCTATATTGGTGAGTTTTAACATAAGCTAACACAAGGATGGGTGAAAGACTGAATTTAGGCAATGAAGCTTATGTAACCATTTGTTTATTGCTTTTCTTTAGATTTTAGTCAATACATATGTGTATTGTTTACATATGTTCCACAGCTTGAGGCACAATTGGTTAAATTTCGACCAATTTTCAAAATGCAGTTAATTAATTTACCTAATTTCTAATTTCATTGTTAATCTGATTTTTCTCTGTATTTTTAAAACATAAAACAAATTAGTTTCTTATTTATTATACGTCTTTACAGAAATTAACTCTTTATACTTGGAAATCTGACTGTAGCATTTTGTAGTGTCGGTAAACAGGCTAAAGATACAAATTAAAATGAATGCTTAAGACGAAAACGTTTTTGTTTTTTTGGCTATAGGTTTTGTGACTTAAATTTCCTCAGGTGATATATTTAGACCTAAACACCCAACACCAGCCCTAGTATTCCCTGCTGGAACCATGGTTATTCTCAATGGTTATGAGAATAATTCTGAAACTTAAACTTTAATTCAAATTTGGACGAATACAAACTATATTTAAATAATGTAACTTGTAGTGAACATTACGCCAGCAAACTAATATGCTTTTTGATGGTGATTGTAACATATTGTCTTATATTTAAATCACTCAAACTCATTTTACAGTGCAGGTCATATTTTTTCCTCAATATTAATTTACTTAAATCACATTTGTTTTTGCGTATGCTTGTGTCTAACTTTAAAAAATAATAAATTTAAAAAGCAACCTTAGTTCCCAGCTGCACTTTGATCTCCACCTTCTGCTTCTTCTGCTCCAGGATGCTCAGCAGATACTCCTGAAACACGCCTATTCTCGTGAAGAAGTGCTCATTGTGCCAGCAGCCCTCCATGTTATCAAAGTCCACTCCGAGTCCCAGCAGAAACTTCACACTGCGAGGGTCCAGGGCGATCTGCTGGGGCCGGCAGAGCAGCGCGGTCCGGTACCTCTCGTCCAGCACGGTCAGCTTCAGCACCTTCCCGGAGCGGACAGCGACCAGCGCCGCCGTCAGCCCCACGGGACCCGAGCCCACGACGAGCACCGAGATCCGTGCACGCCATTGCCTGAAGACGTCGAGGCTGACTTTCACCACCACGTACAGGGCCACTACCACCAAAGTGCTGAGAGCCGTGTCGAAGGCGAGAGCTCCGTACTTTTCCTCGGCGGTTTCCCCGATTCCACCAACTCCAGCGTTTTCTGGCTGCAGCCCGTTCATATCGCAGGGAGGGAGGAACGGGTTGACTGGGGGGTTCCAGGTATTTTCAGATGACTAACCAGCCGTCCACATTAAGGTAATCATTGCAAGAGAAGAGATGACTTTGCATCCGTGCACGCACAACCCGAGCGGCCGCGGCTCTAACACAGACCGCCTCTCAGCTGTGCAGCATGACTTCCTCCGTCTGCCTCTCTCCCTTTCTCCCTTTCTCCCTCTCAGGCATTAAGGTGTGTGTCCAGGGAGCGTCAGCAAAAAAATAAAAAAATATTCTTCTTTTCCTGAAAGTGCCCGGACTTTAGAGCTTAAACCGTGCCGTGGCATGCACATGACGCTGAATGGTGTGCTCTGACTTTACTCTGTGGGAAACTATTGATTTACTTGTTACTAAAACAATAGAGCCCAGATCGGACTCTTTTTCTCTAAGACAAACAAATGCACTTCTTTTGAACCTAAGAAAAAGTTCAGATGCCTTAAATGTTTGTCGTACACAGTGAGATCATTTTAGATAACTTCAAAATCGTCTTTTACGTTACATATAACCTGTGTAGCTACACGCACACAAATCTTTGAGGCAAGTCTGATAAAACATATGTTTCTGTAACCGGGCTATATAAGTATACCCGTAAGCTAATATGACATTTTAATATGATTTCAGCATTTTGGCTTTGTTATCGCTGCTTTAGAATGTGACGTCTTGAACTGGCAACATCTGCCCACTCTATCTTGTGAAAGTTCTCAAAATGATCAGATTTTGAGGGGGTTTTTTTTAGTACAGACCTCTGGAATAGCCAACACAGAGGTACAGGTCTCTGTGTTGGCTATTCCAAAAACATCTTCACAGCTGAGACGCTCTTTGCATTTATATTTCCTTCTATCCTGACTAGTCTGCCAGTTCCTGCTTCTCCAAAACATCCCCATAGCATGATGCTTCCACCGCCATGCTTCATTGTAGAAACGGTATTGGCATGGTGATGCCAGTGCCTCCAAACGTGATTTTTCTAATGATCTCCAGACTCCAGGTGGGCCGCCATGTGCCTTACATATTAAGGATTTTCTTTTGTTTCTTTTGTTTTGTTGTTTTACACTTTGTGTGTAGAATTTTGAGAAAAGAGATTAATTTAGTACAACCTCCATTCCCATGTTAAGGCAGCAACATGGAAAAATGTGGAAAAAAGTGAAGTGCTGTGAGTACTTTCATGATGCACTGTAACTCTTGTCAAGCTTTTAAATGTTAGAAACTTGTCGTTTCTAACGTTTAGAAATGTCAACCATATTTCAGCTTTTGGTATTTATGAATTGTTAGTGTTCACTGATTTCGTCTTAAATTCCTGGTGAATTAATAAAAAATACGATATGTTGATAACTATGGTGACATGCTTGGACAAACATCTCGCCCTCCTTTCATTTCTCCTGGGTCCATCTGCGTCATATAGATTTCCATTTCATTCCATCCCTGTTAATCATTGTCAGCATCTAATCCTGCCGGCAGCCTTAGCACCATTTTCCCTTTTCATTTACCTTCACCTTCATCTCCTCTTATTTCAAGAAGCTGTAACAATGAAGACATGTCACCATGGTGATAGCAAATCAAAAGACGAGGCCAAATTTGTATGAAGAGATTTTTCTTTCCCCTTGAGGTGTGGCTGTTAAGAATATTGACACACTGCGGCTAATGCATCATCACTTAAATATTTGCTATACTTTTTATATCCGTCTTCATCCACATTGGTACTTGGACATTTCTGTGGACAACCCTTGTGTGCGCCTCATTAAGAAATATTATCCAAATTCACACATTGAAATGTTAATCATGGTTATTATTTAAAAAAAATGTGGTCTCTCTCTAGTGTCTTTCATTGACTTCTAACTATTTACTTGACCTGTAAGCTCTGCTAATACATTTTATATTTCGAAGGTGCGTATGACCCTGAGTTCAAGTCAAAGTGTTTACACAGGTGTGTTTGTTTCTGACTGGAAAGAGCTTGTTTTATAAATCCATTTACATTGCCAATGATCCGAATAGGAAGCGAGGGTGAGATAGACAAAGAAGGGAGGCATGCTGTTGTGACACACTACACCTCCACCAGTAATTGGTTTTCACCTCCACTCAGGTGCCTGGCAACTATCACACTGCCTAGTCATTTGACATGAAAAGAGTAGCGGAGCTCTAATTGCAGTTTTTTTCTTAAAAAAAAAAAGAAAAAAACCCTGCTAGCAGGCAGACTAATGAGGCTTTTTCAGAAAACGTTAACAGATAACTTAAACATGATGTGAAATATGGTTGAGGGGCAATTTAATACCACTAATGATCACCATGCTAACATAAACTGTTGTTTTAATTCAAATAAAAAGATGTTTATTCATTTGAAATACAACATAAGTGCCTAACACACAATCTCAACAAAAGATTGGTTCATTTGTAAAGCATCTGAATGAACTTATAGAAAACAATTAAATAAGCATGTTTATCTCTTATTTCCAGTCATAACATATGTGGTTGCATTATCATGCAAATCTTCATGAATCCTGAAGATTTGAATTTAAGTGCATCAAGAAGATCCCTAACGCATCTTCCTGTGCCTGAACGAAAAAAGAACAGAGAGTGGGGTTTGGATCAGTCTGCCCAGAACTCAATGCCAATAGGGTTTGGTACAGACCTGAGGTTATCAGACACGCACACAACAAATACTAAACTCTCACAACATAATGAATACAAACCCTTTTTATTTGTTTTTTTCACATCCACCCAGAGGGCTGCAGGCAATAGACCAGGTCTAGGCCTCCAATTAGTTCTGAAGAGGTTTTTTTTTATGCCTTAATAACTGACAAAATTGGATTAAATAGAAAATGATGATATAAAGACAGTAAGGTGAAACAGTGAGCCAAGTTTCAATGATACACAAAAGCACACATTTAGAAATACTATGTACCCATTTTTATTGCTATTATACTTCTATAAATACCCCATTGTGTTTCTATTGAGGCTTAAGTGTTGTAATTGCAGTTTGAATGTCTGTTTCTTTCTTGATGTAAAAGAGTGAAACTTAAAAGCTTCCATTCCCTAGTTGCATAAAGGTGCACTCCATAAACAAACATTTGTTGAAACATCTTTCAGTTCAGGCTTAACATTCATTCCCGCTATTAAATGTAAAAAATCTAGTTAACCCCTAAAGAAACGTATCTAATTATCCAAAAGTTTCTGTCAGGAGAAGAGTACAAAGATATTATATGGCATTATATATACAAAGTAGTAGCATCATAAGGACCTGTTTTTACCATAACCTGTGTATTGCACAAAGTGGATGTATTAATAGGATTATCTCTAAATCTTTCAGCTACATCCCCACATCAGTAGGTTTAAAATCAAACCTAACCGGATGTTAAGTTGATGACCCCAAACACATATCAAAAGTGGTGTTTGAAGAGGTAAAGACATTTAGGAAATGCTTTAGGAAACCCCAACCTGAACTTAATTTGGTCTATGCTTTAAAGCCTGGTCAGTGCCAGAAAACGAACAGATTTAAATGAGCTTTGCAATACGTTCAAGTAGACAAGGCAAATGAGGATCCAGAAGTACACCAGAACACGCTTGATGACTACAAAATAGATTGAGGTCTCATTTGCCAAATGACTTTTGACCAAATATTAGAAGAGGTCAATAATGTGTTATGTATACTTTTAGTCTTTTGTGGGCTATTAAAAGAAATTGGAAAGGGCATCAAATTTCTTTTTTTAAAGTTATTGAAATTACACACCGTTATCTGTCCACTCTGGAAAAAAAATACAAAAACATGTGGCATTCAAGCCCACGATGAATATATGGAAATCTCTGATAACCAGTTGTAACAATTAACTATATGTATATGGCAATCGCAATGTGTCATTTTTAAACATACCTGTATTGGTTGTTGTAGTTATCCCAATATTTGGATTTCATTCAATATTTTTCTGTTTCCTACTTAAATAACATAGTTCCACTGTTAGTTACACAAAGAAAGTGTGCAATGCACAACTTTCCCAAAATATGAAAGGCAACAAAGAGAGCTTTATCTTCCAGTGAACTGCACAATCAATTATACATTTCAAGGCCTTACCTAGAACATGGATAACAGTGACACAACAGATTAGATTAGGGAAAAAGAAAAACTAAAAAAAAAAAAAAACATTTAGCTTACTCCAAGTCAAGGCCGTGTGGGCAAAAACCTTCACAGATGAATGCACTGACCTCAGATAAGGCAGTTTATTTATGTCAAATACTTATCCACTGTGACTGCTAAAGGAAACGTGGTTCCGGCTGCAGTTTGACTTCAAGAGGAAAGGAGTCGACTCAAGAGCAGAAAAAAATCCAACAGCAGCTCCTTGTATTTGCAATGCCAGCTGTCAACCTGCCCAGATGAGCCCCTGGTTACGTGTCCAGAGCCGACAGACTGTAACTGCAATGACGTGGTCTGAGGCAGCCAAGAACATACTATCACCACAAAAAGCAGATCCCATCGCCATGGTTACGTAGAGTAATAAGGTCAGCATTTGACGTTGGATGTTACCGTCTGAACTACTAAAGGGCTATTATAAGCACTCAGTCGTAGCAAAAATTAACTTTCTGCTTGAATAATTAAATTTTTCATCGTCATTCTAAAAACTGAAAAAAGTAACAGTGTTCTTTAATATTTACATCTAGTTAAAGTGTCACTCATGAATTCCCAGGTAGTAGAGCAGCTTGCTGTGGAGAGTCCTTTATTGTTCCTATAGTCACATGGTTCATATTGACTAAACAGACATTGGTGACTAAAAATAGTCCCATTCAGAAGCTCTGCTGCAGAGGACGAGTGAAAATCTTGGCAATTTAAAATCAGAGCGCATCTCAAAAAGGAAAAATCATATTTGCAGTGCATACAAACAAAGCTGTTCTCTCACTAAGAAGGTGAAGTTATACACTGACTGGGTTTCGTATTTGCTCAAAACGTACACAGAGATTAACCAACAGAAAGTATCATGTTTAATATTCATTTATTATCTCAAAGTGTAATAAAACTTACACCACTTTCATTTAGCTCTACAAGTTACTTTTTGTGTACTACCACATAAAAATGTCCAATTGAAAACATATGTTGCACAACATTTACATAC
Organism: Girardinus metallicus; assembly: GCA_903067095.1. Taxonomy (NCBI): domain Eukaryota; kingdom Metazoa; phylum Chordata; class Actinopteri; order Cyprinodontiformes; family Poeciliidae; genus Girardinus; species Girardinus metallicus. The sequence goes on from CAEGAE010026551.1 coordinate 89,270, forward strand.
CATCTTCTCACTGTAAAAAGGAAAAAAAAAAAGTTGTATACAAAATAAGCATGGGTGATGTTTTTTACATTTTAAAACTGGCATAATTCTGCCTATATGTTGTTGGCCTTTACTTACCCAAATCATGTTTTAACTGATGTGTTTTCAATAAAGGTAACAATCTTAAGAAATAACCTGAAGGTTTCTCAAATAGTTTTTCTTTATCAATTGCTATTCAGTCATAGCCAAAAAGAAAGAGCTGGTGTGAAACAAACAGGAAACATTTTGACTGAATGGGCTCCTGTCCGGATGTCAGGTGAATTGTCATGTTAGAGAGCGTTGTACTCCACACACTTTGATGGATCAGTTGGGAAGTGCTTCTGGCAAATCGTCATTAGCCTCTTCAGACCCTGTAAGAAAGAAACAAAAATGTTGAAAAAAAACGGTAGAAAGTCTATTTTTGGGCCATGTTAATCTTTCAGAACAAGGAACAAGCAATGCTATGGTTCCTAAGAATGCTTTATTATGCTTAAAGGAAGAGTTATTTTTTTAGTGTATAAACTAAAAACTAACTGAAAGGTAATAGTTAAAAACTCAATTTTAACTTAATTCAATTCATTTATATTTTGCCAATTCACTACAAATGCAGTCAAAAGACACTTTACAACACAAACTATACAGTTAAGATAGACAGAATCGAACTCAGTTTCTTATAAACTGATGCCCGATGTCCTGAATAGTTTTAATGGTCTAAAATATTGAGTGTTTCGTAATCTCTCTGACTTAGAGCCAGTCAGACCTCAGGGTGAACTTGCAGTAGTGTCCATGTGTGTACCTGAAACTAGAACTGTCTGTAAAGTAATCAGTTTGCTCTGCACTAGTCTGAGATCTCTGTTCTTTACTTTATGCTCCCTCATACAAAAATAACACACACGAAGGGTTGAGAACTTGGCAACATGGGAAGGAAAAGTGGTGGAGTGGAGTCGATTGCTTTAAAATGAGGAATGACTTCATGTCCGATAAAAAGAGCTGTTTCATGGTTGACGTCTGGTGCTTTCTGTTTATTAAATATCCAATACAATAGGGAAATAATATCAATTGTCAAGAGGCAATATGTCCTCTTAAGTTAATATTTTATGTATGTAGCACAAGCTCATTAGTTCAAAGGTAAAGTTATGGGTAAAAAAATTGGAATGACACAGAACACATGGAGAGGTATGTGCAAAAAACCAATGAAAGCCAAGGCACCAATTAAAAAAGTGTCATTACCAAGATATTGTACAGAGTAATATGATTTGTAGACGCAAGTTCACAAAGAAGTCATGACGCTAAATGTTCCAGATAGCTTTTGAAGCTATAAAATAAAAGGTGAAAAAAATAAAATTTCACCATAAATCAATCACAACCAAGTGCCTTTTATAAGATTTCTGTCAAAAGTCTAATCAAAAGTGTTGTTCACGAGCCAAGGAGCACCAACAGAGAGCTTTAGAAAGACATAGGAAATAGCAGAGGCATTTCTTCCCATTAAATCAATAAAATAATCTAATCAAAAAGCAACAGTCTCCATGGACACTTACTGCAAAGAAGAAAAAGAACATGGTGCAAATGTACATTGCTTAAACTGCGCTGCAGATAATTTTGAAAAGCCAGTGAAATAATAGGAGTACACTGACAGGTTACATAAAGCCAAAGATAAACTTCTTGGATGTAATTGGATACAGCATGCTTGGTTGTTTCTGAGAACTCCATGCAAAAAGTAAAGGTGGGAACATCATGATGCATGTAGTCTTACAGCACATAGTACTGACAAACCTCATATAAGTGTCTTGAAGCTGTCATTATTAAGACAGGTTATCTTAAAGTATATAACAACATTCTCAGAGTGTGTTTCTTTCTTATTCCTTTTTATTTTTTTTATCTATACCTTCATTTAGGGAATTACTTTACTCACCTGAATATATTTTCTCTGTGTTTCATCATTAAGAACATGGGCCACATGTTTGGAGAAGATCTTTTCTCGTCCAGTACGGGCGTGGATACCCACCATGGTCACACCAATGGGCCAGGGAGCATTACCAATAGCCATCTGTAGGTATGCATCATTAGCCTGCAATGGAAATTGGTTGTTAAAACATGCAGTCATGCATATCCAGTAGTCAAAATAAATGTGAACTGCTAACTTACCTGAACATATTCCCTCTCCAACATGAACTTAATAATGTCTGTGATCGACTCTTTGATGTCAGAAGGTAAATTCTGAAATAAATAGAAGAAAATAAAGACAGAAAAATAATTCCACCTGTCATATAAGCCTGTAAGAGTCTGATTTTAATATTTTATTTTAAAAAGTAGTACCTTCTTCCTGAGCTTCTTGAAGAGGGGCTCAAGGTAAGACTCAGTCTGTGAATGTGTTGCACTGGCTACCTTTCCCTGAACGCTGCGCTTCACGTGGTCCTCTCGGCTGTTCAGATCTTTGGCCCAAACACCAAGAAGAAACTACAACACCAAGTGCAATCTGTTTGAAAACAACTCTAAACCCACTATGACTATCACATCTATATAAGTTCTCAAGACAGTAGCAGCAGGTAAGTTTTAACACCACATAAGCAGTAAAAAGGTTATATTCTTGGTAATGTGGCAAAAAACATAACATAGCAAACGTAAAACGACCGCTTAAGTTAAAAACAATTTGAATAAGATTTCTTACATTACTATGCAAAACAAATAGTGTTTTATATAGTGGTAACGAGTGAACAAGACAAACTTCAAAATAAAGTCACAGCATTATATAACTCCAAGCAAAGCTAAGTAAAACATGTATAGTTGACAGACTCAAATTGGAAAAATTCACTTCTAAATAGCACAGAACCATTGCCTTATGTGTAAACTGTTTGATAACTTTTCTATTTAAAAGAAAAATGTGGTCTATTAATTAACAGTGTTAATTTCATGCACGTTAGTCTTGCCCCTTTTTCCATATCCAGGACTGTAGCAGAGATCTCACACAGGGATTAGGTGAGCTTTACAACATATCCTACAGCTTAGCCTTATCATTAAGTTAAATTGATAATTGAATTCCAATTGAATATGTATTAAGGAGGTGGATTAAGAAGATATAAGTAGCAGTGAATCAAACTGTGGAAATATTATCCAACAGCTCCCTCTAGACAAAAATGGGAGTCTTTTTTTGCCTTACCTTTAAAAATTTGGCAATGACATCTTGATCTCCACTGTCATCCCCCATGCCCAAGGTTTTCCCAAGAGCCTATGATCGAATTTGAATATTATGACAATAAGTTTTTTTTTTTTAAAACTCTGGTTAACAAAACAACATTTTATAGTAATTAATTCATAAATAGGAAAAACATAAGCTCATAAAACGTAATCAGAATAACAGATAGTCACTCAAACTATTTTATTGCTCCTACACTTTCATAAGAATTATACCTCAAGCTCTTCTATGGTGGTGTTTTCTTCATGAACTTTCAGGTCGTGCTGTGTGTCTGGATCCCCTGACTCTGTTCCTCCAACAATCTCATTCAGGTACTGCTGGTCGATCTTGTCCATGGCAGCCTTCAGGTCATTCCTCAAACCCTGGACATGGTGGAAAAACAAAAGCATATCGGAGTGGTGACCAAATCTAAAATAAGTGCAATACTCAGCACAGAGTGGGATTATTTCAGAGCTTTCTAGAGCTTTAGAACAATAGTGGTACTGCTTCCATTTCCTAAATATTTTACCTTGTTTACTTCTGGAGTTAAGATCTCAATTTTCCGAAGTCTCTGAAAAGCGTCATAATCAGATTCTCCAAACAATCGGATTGGTTCTCCTCGCTCTCGAAGTCGTCGAATTACCTGCACAAATAGAGCAACGGACAAAATTTAAACTGCAACATGCAAAGGGAAGAGTACTGAAAGGCAGGAAGTGATGCTATACTCTGACTGACTGACCTCCTGTCGTGACAGAGTCATTGGCAGCTTCTCCTCTGTCAATTCAAGCTCCAACACTGGATTAGCTGAAGTGGACGGCTCATTTTCTTCTGCTTTATCAAGCTTCAGGACAGCATGGACGAACAGAAATGTGTTGATTACTCAATCACGCTGGGTAACACTGACAAATTAATCATAGGGAAAGATTCTCTTGCAACAAATGCAAAAAAAAATAAAAAAATTAATTAATTTAAAAAAATTGATTAACAAATATGTGCAAAAAGTGTTATTTTTATGTCAGCTCAAATGAAGACTCTGTACTAGATTAATTCAGATTCACTTCGGCATATCAACCTCACACAGCCAAAACAGTTCAACAGAGCACATCGCAAAGGTATCCTTGGGGTTTTCACATCAGTCACATTATATTTGCAAACTTCAATGTAATTCAGTGATATTTTAAGTGACAGAACACCACAATACATATTTGTGAAGAGAAATGAAAATGATGTGAAATTTATAAAATTTTGTGTTAGTTTTTTTTTTTTTTGCTCTCTTTGCTGTGATCCCTCTAAATATATAATAAATAATAGGCTGATCAAATAAGGAGCCTAGAGGCAACATGTATCTTTTAATCTACATGCAAAACATGGTGGAGCACTACACGGCCCACAGAACATGCTGTTCCCATGGGGAAACACGATGGTGGCAGCATGATGCTTTGGAAATATTCTTCTTCCACTGGCAAGCAAAACAGAAATAAAACACAAAAGATTTAAGACTATGGAGGAGATTGGACCTGCAGGACAAGAAACCTAAACATAAAGCTGTGGAATGACTTATATCGAAAGATATGAATGCATCAGAATGGACCAGTCATGGTACAAATATACATCCAACTAATAGTTTGTGGCAACTGGCAAAAATTAATGTTCATAGAAAACAAATGCATGGTAAACTTTTTAGATTTTTATTTATGAACATTTATGAAACTTTAGTTCATGTTCCTTACTATTTGCTCTACATTTTATTGGTGTTTCACAAAAATCAAAGAATAACACATTGAAATTTGCGAGTTATATGATGTGAAAAAACCTCAGGGGATATGAAAACATTTGCAATGGATTGTTTATCAATTATTTAAATTAAAAGACTTTCACTATGATAGATTTAAACATTGTTTGCACACTTAAAAGCCAAATTGAAACTAAAGCAAATTCAGTGTAAAGTGGAAAAATGAAAACTAAAAGAAGATATCAAATCATGCATTAATGCACACATGCACTGCAGCCTTTCAGATTGTGGTTTCAGGTGCACAGTCTAAAAGACCAACTATAAAATGGTAACAAGACGTTTCCCAAGAAAATACAAATTAAACATAATTCATTGTTACATCAAGAAAACAATGAGTTTTGTGTATTAAATTCTGGGGAAACAATTTTGAAGGGATTGCAAAAATAACAAATAATTCTTAAGGCCACTTGTAGTTGGTCTAAAATTTCATCTTTTTAAAATAATTTGCATAATAAAAGCAAAGCTTGACCAGATAACTGTTTGTTTTAAACCAATATTCCATATTAAAATACAAAATCAGGCTGTGTCCCATCCAAGCTTCGTTTCTTCCTTCCTTTATCTACTTACTTTCTAACAAATAGTTTTGGAACTTTAGCAATTTTAGACAAAAAACTGAATGTCTTGAATTAAAATACCCAGAAAACCATTACACATTTACAGTTTCTTTTAATCCGCAGTAACCAGAGAAGATGCCAAGGAGGAGGAAGCTTTTGGGACACAGTGTTTTCATCCTTTCATCATGCATCCTGTTTGCTACTTTCACTGAGCAATCCCATACCTGGCTCTTAGGAGTCTCTGTCTGAACCTACAGGTGCAGGCAGCAGAGGTAGGTTGCAGAAAAACAACACGGTGAACACAACACTAATGCAGACCTGAACAGACGTTCGTGGCCTTAGTTTGCTTTCTAGAGAATGTAATAATAATAATAATAACCTTTATTTAACCAGATAAAAACCTCATTGAGAGCTACAGTCTCTTTTTCAAGACGGACCTGGTGAGATAGCAGCACTGTTTACAAGTATTTACACTAAGTAAGTGATGTGGAATTTTACAGCAATGCTCGAGACAAAATTGATAAAATTACTCAGATGTGTCAGCATGTGAGAGTAAACACGGTCAAAAAAATATGCTAAAATGTTTACCTTGTATCCGCATCTCTTAAAGTACTCCTCTTTTTCCTTCCGTACGAGATCAGCCCTTTTAAAGCATTTTTTGGATTCCTGGAAAAAGATCATTAGTTATTACTTAAAGGACTATCCATACAGGTGTAAATGTACACAGTCAAGACAACTCAATTAATCTTTTTTTTTTTTTTATTTACATTCATAGCATGCAATTAGACAATAAATAGAAAATGACGCCATTGCAGAACTTTACAACAAACAAAAAAAAACCATACAATAAAATGTATTTTACTATCATAGTTTATGCTTAGAATAACAAAAACAGGCAGAGTGAGATTATAATAGTGACATTTTGAATATTATTAGAACATTTCTCAAACTAACTTTTTCTTTCGCCTAAAGGTGAAACAGTTATACTCAGTTTGACAACATAAAATTGAAAAGTTGATTAAGAAACTTGATTAATGTTAAATCTTTAACTGAATGATACCCTAACAAAAGATAACTATAGATCTTTCAAAAACACCCAGGATTGTATTTCTTTACATACAATCAGAAATATTATTTGCAATTTCAGCAGAGTAGCGAATATTGATAATTATAACATCGATAAAGCCTGAGCTAACATCGTAACACCGTATGTAGTTTTGATAAAACTATTTTAGTTACAAAACAATGCTAATCATATTTTGGTATACGTGAATACTCGGAAACAGGTTTATGTTAAAGCGTAGAGCGTTTGAATGTTTTTTTTTTTAAACATGTCAGATACCTATTGCAGTACCGGTGGGTATGTATTGATAGATCTTACTTTAAAAACACGATCTTTCTAGAAAGAAGCTAGCTTAATTAGCGCTAGCTAACAAAAGCTGGGCTAATATTAAACTAAACTTAGAAAATACTAATATCTCCTAATACTCACATCAACAAGCTGTTTTTCCTCCAGAAGTTTCCTCTTTCTTGCTATTTCGGCTTTTAGTATATCCATTTTGTTTTTACGGAGAGCTTCTTCTGTTTTTTATGTTCTTCTTCGTCTTCTTCGTCTTCTTCTTCCTGCTTCGCAGCTGTTGGCAAGCAGCTTTTAGGTGCATTACCGCCACCTTCTGGAGTGGAGTATGGATGAAATTATTTTCTATCATGATGAAGAACGTCATTTTCTAACATAAATGTAACATTTACTCGTATTCTCAAGAACATTTGTAACTTATATTCTCCTACAATGTGTATATTTAATATGAACATATATAATACTCCACGCTCTACAAACTCACAATAATCTGTACTTGTTTGTTGAACATTTTAAGCGTGTGCTACTTACATATGGGGAACCTAATCTCATCCTTGATAGGGTCTCATGTTTTTTCTTGATTCTATGATTTTCCTAAAAGATTTGCGAAACAGTATGCTGCAATTTTTAAATATTAAATAAAATTTTTAGGTTGTAGTTTGACAAATTGTGAAAAGAGTACTATTACAAGGCACTGTGAAGCAGAAGACTACAATTACTTACACAGACTTTAAACATGTTACAGTGAAAGCAAGAACAAATTTGTCAAAGCATTGAAAAACAAGATAAATTGTGCTAGATGTATCATTAGATTTAAATTAAAAACTCAGTATGGGGAAGGATAAACCTGCTGTGTAACTTATATGAGAGTTTAACCTTTTAAGATACAAACCAATTTAACAGTGTTATCCTCTCCAGATGATTACAAGGATAAAGCAACAACCCTGTATCCTACAGTGACACAACTTAAAAAGGTTATTAAATAACACTAATCAAACTTAAATCTTTAAATCTTTCAAATTTCTGGTGACTAAAGAAATCAAACAATACTGCCAAATTAATAGTCTTTCTACAGGTGCTGTTTGCGACTATACTTTTTTAACAACTTAATTCATTTGAACATTTTGTTATCCTAATATATAGAACAGAATAAAGTATTGATAAATCGACATTTAAAAGTGAAAGAGAAAAGATAATATTCAGATATAATAATAATAATAATAATAATAATAATAATAATAATAATAATAATAATAATAATAATAATAATAATAAATTATTA